>JAZKJV010011654.1:0-102170 GCA_037367405.1 Ottelia alismoides | reverse complement strand
TAGTTTTGGCAGTCATTCGGGGTCATTCTATCTTCTGGGTCATATAAGCCATGTTCTTGACGAGCTGCTCTAGGCATGCGAGGGCTGGATTCACCAGCGCAACCTTAGAAGATTCACCCACTTGCCTAGTGCTAATAGTGTAGGGAAGGTTGTAGCTGGAAACCTTGTGAAAATTGGTGAGGAGTAGGGAGAGAGGAATATTGTGAATACTGTTGAGATGGATAAAATTTTGGTATGATGCAGCCGGCTGCTGCGGAGGGAAACCATGATGACGGTAGCCAGACCTACTATTGCTGATACCCCTGCCTCCATGTGCTCCCATATTGTGGAGGCTGCTAGTTCTAGGGTAGGTAGTGCTGTAAGTTTCTCCTCCATGTTGCGACTGGTGGAGAGGTCGATTGGTCGAGTTATGACCCTGAGGATCTCCCTTAGGTCGAATCAGTTGTTGAATGTGTTCCTACACACCATTGATCTCTTGAATCTGCGACGGAGGTGGAGGAAATTGCTCCAGATAGGCTAGCTGCAGCTCTGGTTGATAAACAACCATCTGTTTCTGGGACTGCAAGGGTGGTTCTAGGACTTGCACATATATGTGTGCCAAACAGGTTGGGGCTGCAGAAGAACTAGCTGAGGACGTGTATCGGTGGTGACTCCTTCTGCTCAGTAGGATTCTCGGCAGTGGCAGATACATAGCTGCAAGGATTGGAATTCCGAGCTCGGACTAGCTGCTCCAGCTGCTAGGAGATCAAATCGAGCTTCATCCAAGACATGGGTTCTCTTCTCGATAACTGACAATTTTTCGGGGTCCTGCAACCTCTTCTCAATGATGTCAACCTTAGACAAGTGGATCCCAATGATGCTGAGGTATGAGCTCTCATCATTGTCTCCGGCATGGGTAGCCATGTTGAAAGGCTTGTTGATGGTGGCGGGCAACTTCATGTAGGGCGTGATGAAGATTAAGCAGCCTCCTCCCTCCAGCCACCTCCTCGAAAATTTTCCAAACGACATCCGCATCCTTATTGAAATGCGAGCCACCACAAGAGGCATTGATGAGCCTCTGGATTTCCAGTGCCAACCCACCAAAGAAGTGTTGTATGAGAATGATCTTGGGGAACCTTCTGGTGGGGGCACTTTTCTTGTAACTCCTTGAATCTCTCCCATGCTTCATGCATTGTCTCGTGGGTTGTTGCAAAAGCTGGAGATGCATGCATGCACCTGATTCAGTCGTCCGAGAGGGTAAAATTTATGAAGAATTACTGATTTCAACTCCTCTCATGTCGTCACTACTTTCCCACAATGACCGACCCAATACAGCCCATTGTCTTGGAGATTGAAAGGAAAAAGTAGTCATCTTGATCACCCTAGAGTAATATTGGTATAATGTATTGTGGCACAGGTGCGACCAAATTTTTTAAGGTGGATATATGGTTCTTCTGTTGTGTTACTGCGGAAGGTGGGAAGAAGAAACAGGAACTACGGCTTCAGCTCAAAACGAGCATGGATTGGTGGAATTCTGGATGCACTCTATGATGCTTCCTACCTCAGAGTTTGTAGGTTTCCTTCAGAGTTGGCTTCGGCAGCAGTGGTCATGCATCCCTCCTCTCGTAATAGGGTCCACCCACTAAGAATTCGTCTCTTTCACCTCCCTGATTAAACTCATTATCGGATTCTGGTCCATTCTCTCTCCTAGCGTCTCTCTCATCGGTCCTCCTCAAATCATTCAGCATATTTTGAAAGGCAGTCTGGGTCAAGGAATGATTGGTTAATTGTTGTTTGATGGCATGTATAGAAGTGAACAATTGACTGTTGACCTCATTCTGTGTAGTTTAATGTCCTTCCCCATGATCTGCCTGCTCGTTTGGTAGGGGTTGCGGACCCTTTCCTCCTCCTGTAGGAGCCATCTCTAAATCGACATGAACCTCTAGCTCGTGATTGGGATGATAATCTGCAACAACGTAGTAAACCCTAATCAGTCTCTTTCTTAACACCAGCTGTTGAGATGAAATATGGAATTAAGGTTAATCCTATATTGTTGTGAACGAAGCATAGGATAGTGACTGAAATCGATCTCCATCCACAAGGGGTTAATTATGGGATAAGAGTAATCCTGATTTATTGGGAGGGGAAGAGTGATATCGAGCTGCGATTCCATCCCGAATAGTGGGTTTATTGGAGAAGCAAGTCTTGAAAGAAGAGAGGATCGGAGAGTCCAAGGAATAGTTTTCATGGTGCGAACTAGCTTCTTGGAGATTACCCCTCATTATTGAAAATGTTGGTGACGTGGAATCAATGTGGGCATCGACCGGGTCCCGACTAATCATCTGTGTGATGACATCTTCAGATGGTCAAAAGAGATAGATGATGGATCAAGAGTACGGAGTCAAACAAGGAATAAAAGGAGTATAAAATAGTAGAAGGCTAACAATGAGCAAGGGTCAAATAGGAAGGAGAGCAAAATTGCGCAAGTGTGCGATGCTTTTGATCTTGACCTTAATAAGACTAATTAATCCAATCTCCAAACAATGGATTCAACCATTTTCCCCTTTAAAGCCGTGAAGGTTCGAAAATTACTTTTTCAATTTTAGATTTGACTTTTAGGTGATTTATCTTTTAATAAGTCCATATAGCGCTAAGCCTTCAGAGAGAGAGAGAGAGAGAGAGAGTATTGTCGAAAAAGTATCTTGTATTTTCCTCCTCCCTTGTAACATGTATTCTGCACTTTTTAAGGTCCTTGTAACCCTTCCTAGATCCCTACTCAGCCAACTAAATGGAGGGGAGGAAGCCGAGAGGTTGAAACCACTACTTTAGATCTTGCTCGCAATGGAATCACCCTGAGCGTGCAAGAACATCCTCAGACTCAAGACCATGAGACGGACACCCTCGTGAAGGAGTGACCTAATCTCAATACTTCGAACAAGTTTGATGCTCTACTCAATAGAGAACATCATCATTGACCAAGCCCTACTCTTCTGCGTACGATGAAGCGTCAATACTTCAAAAATCCATACGATACATAAGGCAGCCATAGACTAGGTTTAAGGCTCTAATCCTTATGAAACCGGCTCTCTTTTTGGGAAAGAAACCTTCCAATGCAACATGAAAACGAATGAGGGCTTGTTGCTCACCGAAGACAATGAGTCCAATTAATTAATTTTATTTAGGTCAAGTACTTTTAGTAGTCCCTTTTTATTTCTTGTGTTATAACTTGCTTTGAATAGATTCAATACAAGCGCCTAACATTTTGTATTTTCTTTAATTCCTTTGTGATGCAAAAACAGAGGGAGATAGAAGAAAAGCAATACAAGGTGATACTAAGATGGAAATTTCACCTTAGTGCCTAAATGATGAATGCTCAGTTAGAAGACTTACCATGCTTCCCAGCTCTCTCTCCATGCAAAGATGCAAAATAGGAAATTATAAACCTATACTATATGTCAATATGCACATGGAATCATCCTAGGTAGGTAATTGCTAGCAGGAAGAACCAATGCTAAACACCAAGCATAAAACCTAGAGTTCGATCTTGGAGCCTCCTCAGTGTCCACCACAATGGGTCCCTGCAAGCGATGTCTGGAGTGCTCTCACGGCACACAGTTTTGAAACAAGGTGTTTAATAATTAATTACTCTAAGTCCAAACATGAAGATTGTAGGTACATACAAGATAATTAGGTCTTTGGCCTTATCCTACATGATCAAGCAAGCCTAAAAACTAAGGGCTTCATTCCACAGTGAAAATAAGGCAGAAACACAATCGCTAGAAACAAAATAAAATAAGGTCATGGAAAACTCAGAAAATGCAGTGAGCCTCCAAGTGAACAAACACTTAGAAATTGTGCCTGAGTGTCCAAAGTGCAGGGTACCTGTATTATTACAAATTGATAATTTATATTAGTCTCTCTCTCATAAGAAAAATAAAAACCTTAAGCTATTGTCCTATCTCTAGAGCCTCCTGCTATCTCCTACCGGCTAGGTCAGAATAGCCGGCTCATTGTCCCAAGGCTTCGTAGAATCACCTAGGCGATCCTCCTCGGTCAGTGGTCCCTCGTAAGAAGACAAGAGAAGAGATGTTGGACAGTTTAAAACAGATAATCAAGTAAAGAGAGATAATCTTAGAAATGGCTAAGCAAGTAAAGAGATAAAATCTACAATACAAGATGATACTCTCTAACAAAGACGCCATTTGAAAAGCAGAAAAATCAGAGTCGCTAAATAATGACTTGATAAATCAGGCTCATTGTCGTTGAACCAACTACTCGAATCCTCCCGCAATTTCAACTCACATAGATAATTAAGAAATTAAGAGCAAGAGTCAAATTTTATCATTGAAGCAACTACTCGAATGTATAGTGGCAAGCCAGTAGAGGTCAAACACAGGAAGTAATGGAGTAGAGTGGGAGAGGTAAAATAACATCAAGGCACTCTTCGTTTCTCAAATACTTAGCCAAAAAAATTGTGGGTTAAAAATATTTTTATTTTATTTTTGTTATATATTTTTATATATTTTTTAATCTTCTATTTTATATTTTTCTTTTTACAATTTTATATTTTTTAAATATTTTAATATAGCTATGTATAAAGTATACATAAAATGTAAAATAAAATAGATATAAATATAACTAAAAATGCTCAAAAGTCATAAAATAAAATATTTTTGCATTTTAATTATTTTTTCTATTTTTGTGATTTTTTAGGAATTTTTGCTCATTTTTCTATATTTTAAAGTCAAAATGCCCTAAACTAGGGTTAATTAAATAGCATGAATTAAAATGGAGATGAAAAACAGCAAACAGTATCGAAATTTCTCCAAATTAATTTTAACTTACAAATAATAATATAGAGAAAATCATAAAATAAAAAACACAATTTTGGGGAGTTTTTAAATTTTTGTTAAAGGTTTTAGTGTTTTTCAATTTTTTAGAGTTTTCTTTTGTATGGATTTTTGGTATGGAGTTGTAAAATAATAAATAAATATGAAAACTATTTTTTTGAATTTTTAAATACTTTTTATATTTTTATAGTTATTCTACTATAGACAAGGACAAAAAAGTGCTCTAAATGATTTTCTATAAATATTAAAAGGGTCCACAATTGCAAAGTAAAATTAGGGCATGAAACTAGAACAAATTTTAGAGATTGACAATGATAGTTCTTTTCTGAATGAACTAAAAGTTCTTTTTTCTAATTATCTGAATTCGAATTATTTAAATAGCAGATCTAAAAGTAAGATCCGCCACCATTACGTGTATTATACTAAATCCAGTTGGAATAATCACATTAATAGTTGGATTGATAGTTATCTTCATTTTGAAACCAGTATTGATAGTTACATTTCAGAAGGTATTGACAATTACAATGACAATTATTCTATAGTTTCATTTGTAATGAAAGTAGAAGTTCTAGTATAAGAACTAGTAGTAATTGCAATGATTTTAATATACAACTAGGGACCTACACGTATTTTTTTGGATTTTTTGGAGCATAATAATTATTTTAAACAAATAGGGGCAACGAAGAGAACTATAATACTAACAGGGGTGTTTTTAAAAAAAATTAAGTACGAAGGCTTTCCTGCAAATTTCACACAAATATACAATGAAATTAAAATGTTCTTGGACATATTACAAAATCCAAGACCCGTGAGGGCCTTGATACAAATGCTCGCACCTCACGCTTACATGCACGTGAGGTAACATGGTGAGGACTGGATTGCAATTACTAAGTCTTGGGGTCTATTACTAATTATTACAAAAATTAGACAATAACATATGAAAGTTTAAATTCCAATAATTAACTATAAAAAATGCTGGGGTAAATTACGTAAAACAACCACAACATGCGGGATCCAATGGTGCTGTGAGCTCCACTTGCCATGTGTTGTGTTCTCGTGCGATGATGCCAGTTCACGGATGAAGGGCGAGGATTAGATCTTCGTCGAAGATCTGATAGTGGGGCATGGCTGCATCCAACGATGGATGTGGATTCTGTAGCTAACCCTCAATCGGACGACGCGGAAGAGTTGTAGAAGAACAACGGAAGAATGCTACCTTGGCAAGGTTCAGTCTGACCTCCTTCCCTCGATCGTCATTCACAGGATCCTGAGAGTGGGATAAAAACACTCTTGGGAGTCTTCTGCACCTGCTGATGGTCTCAAAACGGGCAGAGGATCTCCGGTTGGGTCGAGCAGAGGAGCTACACCTGGATGGGTCACCTGAGATTTGATGAGGCCCGAGAGGGCTCCTTTCTTATATTTCCTTGCATGAGATAGTTAGGAGAACCAAAAGCGAAGATGGTGGGAGCTTCAGGTGGTGAAACAAGCAGTAGGTGACGTCGATGAAGCTCCTCTGTAAAGCAGTGGAAGAGGAGGAGTTGATCGCCAGATCTTTACAAGATCTGTGTGGGCTTAAGAGGATATGGGAGAAGAAAAACGACTTGGGAGCACGAGGACATGTTTGTTGCGGTGGAACAACGAGGAGATGGTTAGTATGTGGGTAGGGTCAGAGCTCCGATAAGGGGTGTTTTTTACGATAGCTCAATCTAGATTAGCGGAGATAAATTTGTCTACTTATGCTACTTCTAGACTAATGGACGGAAATGTCAAGAAAAAAATGGAAAATCTCATTGGAGCACCTACTCGACGGAAGCTCGAGGTTACGAAGTGGCGAGCTAGATCGGACCTCGATTAGATGTTGGTCTATGCACCAAGATGATCTAATCAAAGCATGTTGTCACCAGGGAACTAGTTGCAGCTCGAATCTATGGTCAAGAGGCAGAAGAGGGATCAAGGGGAGAAGTTTGGAAAGAGGTGTGATTTTATACAGATGGTGGTGAAGGGTCCAAGAGCGATGCGTGCCAGGTGTAGTAGTGATCCACTCGGCGAGGAATCACCTGCGCGTGAATCATCGACAAACAAGGTTCAAAAGCACAAAATAGATCAAACCAAGTCAACGCTCGGATCAACTTGGAAAAATGTGAGAAGAAGTGTCAAAACATAGGTATGACAAGGTATAACGCCTCGGTCAGAGATTTGACCGAGGTCAATGTTGATTCAAAAATCCGATCGACTGAGATGGAAAAATAAGAGAGTGTCGATGTTCCTAGCCAATCAATTCGGTCAATTAAGAAAATAGAAACCACTCAGATAAATCAATCAAAACAAAGTAATGTCAGCGGTCTCCACTATTTATTTAACAAGGTATAGCGACCAGGGACGAACACAAGGAGCACGGAAATGTATGAAGTAGTCCTAATAAGATAATAGAGAGCATATTTTTGTGGTTTTAATTTTACAATTTTTGTATATTTCTCAAATAAGAAAAGAGAACAAAGCAAGAAAGGATAAGCAAATTCAATAAATTTTATTAAGAATAAAAAATCAAAATTAGGGAACAAAAAATGTTTTTATGTTTTCAAAGATTCAGATGTTTTTGGTGATTTTATGGGATTTTCCCAATTTGTATATGATTTTATAAAAATCAAACAAGAGATGAACAATGAAACAGTGCATAGCCAGGGTAAACTTAAAAGTTGAAAGTACTTTAAGTGTTTTAATGTACTGGATAGCAATTTTATAAGAAAGTAAATAAAAATATCTAGCAACAGAAATTGGAAATATGTTTTCAGGAATTTTTAATGATTTTTATAAATTTTTGAGTCTTTTGTGATTTTTAGGGTTTTATGAAGAATTTTTACCAAAAATTCTACTGAAGACAAAGCATATAAAAAGCACACACAGAAATTTTTATGGAGTTTTTCAAACAATTATTTAAATTTTTATATATTTTATAAAATCGGCAGAACAATTTTTAGGTGTTATTTTATTTTTAGAAAATATCAAATAAAACTAAATTAATTCATAAAAATTACCTTAAATATTATGAGTTAGCCTGAGCTAACTATAATTTTTATGGAAGTTTTGGAGTTAATTTAGTAACTATTGATTAAAAAATAAAGCACACAGAACACAAGGACTTATTTGCAATTATATTAAAGTTTCCAGGCTAAAAGATAATATACGTGAAAAGGATAGGGTTAATATTGCAATTTATCTAATATATTCATGCACATACTCAAAAATACACACGTAGGGGTATATATGCATAATCAGAAAAGTTCACTTCCAAACATAACATCCATAAAACTAAGGAGAAAACATGAAAAATAACACTCAGACTCACATGTACATGCACGTTTCTCAGGTTCGAAATGACTAAAATACAAATACTACAAACATAGGGTCCAAACTGCAAAATGTCTATGCTACAATGGTTTGTTCACTGGACTAGATAGTAAAGTACATAAACTTAAGATAAAAGATGCAAAATACCCTTGCAGGGCGCATGCGGACCACGTGAGGATGTGTGGCAGTCTCTGGAGGTGGCGCAGATGTATGGTTTTGATCATGGCACCCTCAGATCTAATGGCCTAGAGAATATCCCTTACGTACAGTCAGATGCACTAGGGGGGCGTCAGATTTTAAGGGCTGAAAAGCTGCAATGGTCGGCGGATGGGATGATGTCAAGAGAAAGGGGGACCATCCAATGGCTGAAAAGAATGTTGGAAGAACACCTCCCTGCCGGACTTCGATTGAGCGAAGGAGGGAGATCCACCAGCCCTATTGGAGAGCGAGGAGGTCCACCAGATTCGTGGAGTCACGACGCGTCGGGATGGGGGGTCTGATGGAGATGGTAATGGTCGAATGGTTGTGGTGATGGCAGGCCACCTAGGGGTGCTCCGCTTGAGTTACTGTCGCTCGAAATGGGTCTCTTGCATGTGAGGGAACCTGCAAATGGTAGAGTGGCTCGAGGTCTTTGCTCTGATCTGGTTATTGCTTGATAAGGATAGGAGAAGCGAGGGGAGATGGAGGTCGATCTCCTGCAAAGATGGTAGGAGTAGATTGGGCCTTAATCTCGACCTGATGGTCGAGCCTAAGGATGATTGGGCTGCAGGGCAAGATGATGGGCGAGATGTAGGTTTGATCTGAACGGATGAGTGCGGATAACGGAGTGAAATGGAAGATCGAGATGAACTGGGAGAATGAAGCGCAATGTGCAGTACTTGAGGGTCTAGATGAACTCAAGAATGTTTGGCGAAGATGGGAGTCAAGGTTGTGGCCTCGACCTCGCTGTGGAAGGCGGGGAGGCTAGACGCGGCGCCGCTTGTTGGCCACATAGCTGAGGTGCTGCTTGGGGCCACCAACACTTGATACAAAGGGCTCCTCCGGTTGATGTCACTCTACTGAAGATTCCTATGGATGAGAGAAAGGGGCGAGGCACGAGCTGCTGCACCAAGAGGGGGAAGAAGAGATTTTATGGGTCCTTCCAGGGTCCTGAAAGATTGACGAAAAGCACGGAGCCCTAGAGCGATCCGGATCGACCGAGGGACCCGTGAGGATGTTGGGTGAACGAAGATTATCGGGTACAAATTTGAGGCAAACAGAGCTTGGAGGTAGGCTAGAGAAAATCGAGAAGATGCTCCGGTGAACGCTATCCGGGTCTGACCACGGAAGGAGGAGGCCTTGACCGAAGGTCAACAACCAATCTGGACCAATCAGAAAATTCGATTTTGACAAAATATTTACAAAATCAATAAAAAGTAGCAAATGAATTCAAAATAAAAAGTGTATAAAATGAAAAATGTTTATTAATTTGAAACTATTTTTCTGTAATTTTTAATAATTTTTATGAAAAAAAAATTAGTGTATGTACAGTATATGATGTTATATATAGGTTTCATATACATATGTATTTTTGCAATTATCTTTATTTTGTTATTTTTACACAAATACCTCAATTTTGTATTTTATTTATTTTCAACATGTTTTTAGGAGTACAAAATAATTTTTATTTTATTTTTAAGATCTGTTTATAAGTATAGAATAAATAGGGAATGTGACCTATATACACGTTTTTTGTACAAGTAGAAGGATTTTATTTTTATTTTTATTTTTATTTTTATTTTTATTTTTATTTCATTTTTGTTTTATTTTTAGGACTATGCATAAGGAAGTAGAAAGAATATTTTATTTTTATTTTTATTTTATTAAAAATAATTATTTACATATATAGGTGATATGTACAACATAGAGTAAGGCCCTACCTTTCTCTATGTATTTTCTTTGGCGATCAGGTCAAGGCTTGACCTTCTCTTGGGGTTCGAGTCACTCTGTATTTATTCTAAATACCTCCTTCCTTTTTCTTTTCCTTTATTCTTTCATTTTTGCACAAAAATGCTAATTATACAATGTTAACACATGCATGCTGAATGCTAACTTATTGTATTTACACCTATTTACGTAATGATTTACCAAGATAAATAGCTAAAATAAAAGAATAAAGAGTGAGAATCATGGATTCATTATCAACTAGCGCCGAGACCTAGTTGGTCCATGTAGACTAACCAGGAAAAATCGACTTAGAAATTTTTTTAAATTAAATAAAAAATAGTAAAAAAATTATTAAATTATAGTTATAAAAAAAATTGTTATTTTCTATATTAGTTTATTATTATTTTTATTTCTTTTTTATAGGTATATAATTACATGTCACTTTTATGGTTAGTGTATAGGTATATTTATCTATGTTTATGTCGTTTATTTTTATTTCATATTTTTGATTTTATTATTTTTTTCTTGTATTATAAAATTATAACTTATTTTTATATATTGATCTATATTTTAATTATATTTTTATGATATAATATATAGACACAAATAATTAGGCATATTAAATACATAGGTATAAGTATAGGTATTTCATCTATATAATATATAAATATTTTATTTTAGTGTTTTCTTTATGTTTTATTCTCATTTTAAATTATACATATATTATAAATAATATTTACAAAATTATAAAAATATAAAATTATAAAATATAATAAATAATAAATAAACTGAGATATTTTTATCGGGTATATTATACAATAGGGATCCAAAACCTAACTTTCACATCTTAGCTCAACAAAATATGAAACCAACCTCACTAAATAGCTTATTAAAAGTTATATACAATTAAATGTAATTTTGATATATTTTAATTTTTTATTTGAGAGTTATGGGTCTGGGAATTTGGGTTTTGGAATTTTATTTAGACTGTAACTTTTATTCTATATATTATTTTTGTATGAAATAATATTTATATTTTTTATATTTAATTATATACAACTTTTGTGAAAAAGATTTTATTTGAGGTATAACAATGGAAAATAAAATAGGTCCCCAAAATTCATTTAAATGAATTAATAAATAGAATATTTATTGTATTTTAGCACTTATCTCCCCCTACTTTATTCCTTGTCGACCCAATCATTAAGATGCCTAGGTATAGGGTTTTGGGTCATAAAATATCTTTGATATTTTATTCTTTTTCTTTTATTTTCTTTATTTCATAATTTTAGCATTAAAAACTATATTTTATATAATATTTATACAACAATGCAAGAATGTTAATTTACCTAAATAAGGGCATTTACACGCATTTACTAGGATTTTTTAAGGTCAAAATGATAGAATAAAGGTAATGAAATAGAGATTCATCAGATATCCACATTAATCACATCCTTCATACTTAAAACATATTCAATTATCTTAGATGACTATTCTCATGAGCCCAATAAATGTGAATCATATCCATATTATTCATAATAATTAAATCACATTAATTATCAATTTTTCCTCAATGATCAGACATATTATCAACAATGGAATTATTCTTGAACTCTTCAAGAATAATGTGTCTTCTCAGCGGATACATGGAGATAAAGAAATAGAAATTGTATATTCTACAGAAAGTGACTTGAATATTGAGATCATATCTCAAATCTAGATCTTAGTAATCTCTCAAAGATGTTTGAATAAATAAAAACTACAAATCTAATCTTCTCATTACATCTAAATCATATTCAGATCAATGTCCAATAATTGAACTAAGATCAGATTACTTCTCTACTAAGAGGAGCCATTAAAATCCAAACCTTTTCCCATCACTCCCTCAAATGGAAGTGTCGTGGTTATACAATCGTTTATGATCACATCACCCTCGAATATTCCTAAGACCCGCATATCCTGCTTACTAGAAGACCTAAAATAAACATGAAGTTTTAGATTACATTTGAATTGTCTCCTTCAGGGTTTTGTGATTAAGTTTCTCATTTGATCTGTAGATGTGGTGAAAACTCGGATTTTGTGAGGGTCAAAATAGTCCACACAAGGCGGGACTACAGTGTCGCTGAGCGACCGCTCACGAAACCCGAATTAATCAACAATTAACCCACGACAAATATATCAAGAAATGAAAGTAAATGTACGGAGTTAAAATTTATTATAACTCTACAACAAGATGTGTATAGGTGCAAGTATTGTAGAGGTCGAACATAGGGAGCAGACAGGTAGAACGGGGCACTAAGGCTCAAAATGTGTGTGTATGTGATCAAGAGTCTACTATGCTATTTTTTTGTGGGTTTTTAATTTTATATTTTTTTATTTAACTTTTGATTTTATGTTTTTGTATTTTGATTTTTAATTTACTGATTTTATATTTTCTTTTTATATTTTATATTTTTTTATTTTCTTTTTCAATATTGGAATATAAAAACAATGTAATAAAAGGGAGAAAGAGAAATTTATAAAAATAGATAAAAATGTTCAAAACTTAGCAAATAAAGTCTTTTTGGCCTTTTTATCCTTTTTTACTGTTTTTGTGATTTTTGGGTAATTTTTAGAATGTTTTTGGTATTCTTAAAGGGCTAAATAAAGAAAACAGTGAATAAAAGTTGCTGGCCGAAATTAAAATGGGAAAGAAAAATAGCAAATTAAGTCAAAATTTTCCCAAATTAATTTTTGAATAAAGATAATATAATACAGAACACACAGGACCAGATTTTGTAATTTTTAGGTTTTTCTTTGAATTTTTATATTTTTTTGAAGTTTTTAAGTCTTTTTGAATTTTTAGTGTTTTTCTTTTGAGATTTTTAGTGATTTTTGGACTGACACTAGAATGGCTAAAATAGAAACTAGGTATTTTTTTTGGAATTTTTCGAAGTGTTTTAATATTTTTTTGGCATTTTCTAAGCTAGACAGTGCACAAAAAGCAAGTTTTTGATTTTAATAAATATAAAAATAAAAGAGAATCAAAAACTAAAATGTTGGCGTGGAAGAAAACATGCACAGGAGCTTAGGTTTAAAATTTGAGAATTTTTGGGCTTAAAATGAGCCTCCAAATAAATACCACAAGCAAGCAAAAAGTGAAAGGCCTGGCAGGGGTATTTTTGTAATATTCAGACAGTCAAGGGGCCTTAGCGCAAATTGTCCACAAAATAATATATATATATGCGAAATGAACTTGCTGGACTTAAAACAAATAACAAAATGCCCGAAGGGCTTTCCCGCAAAATCGTCAAGCACCACGTGCACAGCACGTGCCTGGCGAGGCTATAATCGCAATATCACAAAACTTAGGGGCCTGGATATAAAGTTTACAAAAATATAAACAAGGCCAAGGAAAGCTTATGCAGTGAATATAAAAATCAAAAACGCCTGGGCGGATAATGCAAAATACCAGGCGGAATGATCCAACGGCAGCGCGGGCTTCACTTATACACGTGTCACGCGCGGATCGCGCGATGCCCCTTGGCTGCGAACGGCCGCGATCAAAAGGAGAGGGGGTGGATGGACGGCTGCTGTAGCGCCCACTCTCCCTCGTTCTGTTCTTGCCCTGGTGCGCGACTGGGCGGTGTGGCGCACACGCGGCAGCGGCGGCGGCGCGCGGGCTTCTTCTCCGGTGACCTCGAGGCGTTCTCCAGATGATTCAATGGCGGCACTGGGTACCTGTGAGGTAGAACGGGCTCGAGAGCAGCGTCTCGGCCAGGGTATTAGTGACGGCGGGAGCGCGGAAGGTGGGTAAAAGTTGCCGGAGCTCTTGAGCTCCGGCGAGGGGACTAGGATGCGAAGTCGCACAGTGAAATAACAAAGTAAAAACGTGAAATTAATACCGTTACTGTCAGCTAATCTAATCAATAAGAAATGCAAGGAAAAAGTGGACCTCAGCCGCCGAAGCAGCGAGATGGGTACCTCGACGGCCTATTGGCCGGAGATGATGGTGGAGACCGCTTGACAACCGCTAAATCACGCTGCGAGGAGGCTGGAGGAGCTCCTGTCACCAGCTCCGGTCCAGAGCACACCTCAGGGATGAAGAAGAACGGTCAAAAAGGGTTCAATTCGAAATGGGGGTGTTGGGTTGGTTTTTGAAACATGGCTCTGGAGCGAACTTCGAGGGCGTGTCACGGGCGAAGGGAGAAGATCTTAGAGAATCCAAGTGGTCGGCGCGAATCCTGGATGTACAGGGTACAACTTTCATGAAGGAAGCGTCTTCAAAGGGTGGAATACGTGCCCTCGAAAAATGGGCGAAAGAGGGGCATGGGCGCTCTGTCGCAGCTACAGGAGTAGGGCCAGGGAGTTGACCCGAGGTCAACTCTTCTGGCCCCCTGGTTGGTCCACGTGGACCAACCAGGAAAAACTCCTGGAAAAAGATAAAAAAAATGATTTAAAAATGATAAATGACTTTATTTATTTTAGGTTATAAAATAAAAAATGCTTATTATTTTATATAGTATTTTATTCCGATTTTTAATTATTTTTATGAAATATATTTTTACAAGTTTGCATTTATGCCCTCTATAGTATATATATCTATATATTTAAGTATTCTATTTTTAGTTAGGTATTTTTAATATTATTATTTTTATTTATGATTTTATAAAATTATAAAATACTTTTATCTACACAAATATATTTTTATTTTATTTTTATGAAATGTTTTGTATATTAAATAAAATATAAAGGTATAATGTATAGGTATGGATATAGGTAGTGTACCTATGTATTCTATATATGTTCATTTTTATTTTTATTTACTTTGCATTTTTATTCTGATTTTAATTCACATAATTATTATAAGTAATATTTACAATATTATAAAAATATAAAATTATAAAAATAGTAAATAATTTATAAATTGAATATTTTAATATGTACAAGTATACAATGAGGGTCCAAAACTTAACTTTCAAACCGTAGCTCTGCCAAATGCGAAACCACCGCCATTAAATAGCTTATTTTCTTCTATATACAATTAAAGGTAAGTAAGCTGCAATTGGAGTTTTCGTTTGTGAGATACGGGTCTGGGAATTTGGCATTTGGGATTTTTATTCAGACCATAACTTTTTATCTGTGTATTATTTTTCTGTAAAATCAATTTTGTATTTTTCTTTATAAAATTATCTACAACTTTCATGTACAAAGTTTCTTTATTTGATGTATAAAAAGTGGAACCAAAGATAGGTCCCAAAATGAATAAGAAATGAATAGAATGTATAGGTCTTTTATCTGTATTTTGGCCCTTATCTCCCCCTACTTTATTCCTTGTCGACCTATTCATCAAGATGCCTAGGTCTCGGGGTTTCGGGTCATAAAATATTTACAATATTTTATTCTTTTCCTTTTCTTTTCTTTATTCTATAATTTTGGCATTTAAAAATCGTATTTTATACAGTATTTACACACCTATGCATGAATGCTAAAATGCATGAATTAATGCTATTTACACGCATTTACTAGGGTTTTTAAGGCCAAAATGATAGAATAAAGATGATGAAACGTAGCTTCATCATGTGGTATCTATCATAAACTTTCCAAAAACATATATCATACCAACAAATTCTTGTCATGCTTCTAAAGCAAGACATCCATGCATGGAATTTGATTGATCTCAATGTCTCATGAATGAGCTCATGTCTTCTAGTTCAATAGTGAACCTGTATGATCCCTTTAAGAGATCGTATTACTCATATGCCCTCTTATGCACACCAACTTGTCGATGTATAGACCTTGATTAGGTCATCAATCTAATGTACATATTCAGACATATAGTAATACATCTGTCTCCTGTCAGAGGATGTGTGCGTATATCGTGACAACATACAACATAGGTCTTAGTTATCTCGACCTCGCTAAGTCAACTATTTGACCTAACTTATCTAACACCTTCGAATCTCTATTCTTGTGCAGAGGTCATGCATCAAGATGTATCAACCTTTAGCGAAGGATTGACATCTCCTTCTTAGGATGGAGATCATCTCTTAAAAATCATTTTGACAGAGCTTGACGAGTCCTCAATCTAACTATTTAGATACCATGCAAGCACCGGCCATTATGATTCAACCATTGAATCAATAATTATATGATTAATAAAATGACCATGGTACATAATTATATGAAAGAACAATTTATACAAATTAGTTATTTTTTATTTCAGATTAAGGAGTGAATTGCAATATCATTTTTTTTGCATAATAGCTCGCCATGAGCTCACATGTCTAACATATGCACAATCGATCAATAAAATAGAGAATACCAAAAGTCAATTAATCGTATCCTAAAGTTAGTTGATTAGTTAGAATATCTAAAGTTAAAAAGTGATCAATTAGATCTGAAGGGGTAAATGATCAGATCTATAACCATTAGCGAAGCTAGAACAATCAAGTCTAAAAAGTTGATTAATTAGTTCAATGCCATGAGTAAAAGTTAATCAATTATGTCGCAACAAGTAATCGATCGATTTAGGTCTTCTGCATGAAGCTGACTTTTTCTGTTGTACTGCAACTTATATGATAATGTATACATGCTTATGTATTTACCGGTTCTTAGATCAAGTTATTAAATATATAGACGAGAAAAAAAACATGAAGCTTTTTCTTGTTGAACTTGTTATATTTAATGTCCCACAAACTGCAAAGACATAATAGCACGAGTGTCTAATAAATATTGTTTGTGTCATTGATAAAATAAAAACTTATGATAATTACTTTTCCAGCATTTTTAATCAGTGTACTTAGTACTTTGAGTAGTCCTTGCAGCCTTAGGAAGATGTGTTATCATTAATGTTTTATATACTTCTATAGTGTGAAAATGGTATGCATTTGACAAGTCATTGTGCACTTCGTTTGAATTCGAAGTGGATTAGATAGCATTTCATCTTTGAGTGTGATTTTATTGATTTGCTCCTCAAGAAAGTTCACTAGATCATGCGTTTTGGCTTAAATGTTCCCATAACCATATGAAGCGTAACTTAATAACTCTTATTTTTCCATCGAATGAGTTATATTTTTATTAATGTTTGTATCATCATCCAGTTATAATAGACATAATTACGTAAGTCTCTTTAAAATTTTACCTACTTAATATTATTTTTAGAAATGCTGTCTAATCTCTTAAGATTACTCATTGACATCGATCAATGTTGTATGTCTTTCTTTCCAACTTCGTTTGGTGAAAGTTTTCGTAAGAAGCAAATAAAAATCTTTTCGAGGTCTCTTTGATGCAAACGCTCGGTAAAGTCTATTCGTACGTTATCTTGTGAATGTTCGATCTTTTTTTTTGCTTCTCTGTTACGACCCAGGTTTGTTGGGTTACAGTCTGAGAATAACCATGAGTATGTGTATTTCTAGCAATCTCGTGTCGTCAATAGCCTTTATTTTAATCTATTTACTTCAGCGACTCAAGAATATGCATCCCGCTCAATCTTCTTTTCTTGTGTTTCGTTATCCCTGATTTAATTATTTCAATTCTCATGCACCTTCACTTCTTACTCCTCTAATCATCATTTCGTATGTGACGTAACATTTTTTTGCTATGATTGGGTGTTATAAAATATATATTTTAGATATGGAATCATCTAAAAATACTAGTCCACGTAAAAGTATATGGTAACCTTTTGGTTCTGGACCTCGAATAATAAATGATGGGAGCAAGACAAATATGATATGTGTCTATTTAACTTCGACAGATGACATTACGAAACAAAGGCAGTAGGGCCCAGTAACTGAAATAAAACTTTGGACCCGGATGGTCTGCTGTGGACTAAAATGCTGCAAAGTTTGTTGTGATCATGGAATATCTCTTGATCAAGATCGAGATATTCGCACAATTTTACACTTTTTGTGAACTTATACTATGTTAAATAGTGAGATCCACTCAATCAAGATCAAACGATTTCCACAGTTACAACACAACACTGCAGCAGAGGATCTCTCTCTGCCTCCTGTGACTTTCTTTTTCTTCTCCTCACATCACATGATCTCGGGGTACTGCAGAGAATCGACTCTCTCGACTTATATAGACATGTTAGGAACTTTTTTTCTGTCAGCCCCATCTTAACTCGATTTCCATAGTCGGTCCCCTCACCTGAAATGAAACAGGAATTTGAAGAAGAAACACCTTTTTTTATGTGGCCTGTATTTCAGAAGATGGTTATATAAAGGTAGTCCAGTTTAATCAACATCTTTATTCCATCTCAACATAACAGGTCTCAGGATATCACATGTTTAACTGGAATAACGATATTCCACGAACCAAATGCAGATACAGAGACACGGGAACTCGACATTTTCAAAAATAGGAAGGGGTCATCATAAAAACATGGTCTTAATTACTTGCACACAGCATCATCGAAAGCAAAAAAAAAACAATTCCTATACTTTAATCACATTAGTCGGAACAAATAATTTAAGGCCGTTCCCCGCTTCCATAGATTCCGGGCTCCGACGATGGCCCTCACCTCTTTTCTCATGAACCAAAATAGCCCCGGTTTCCCCTGCCCGCTCAAGCCGCACCCGGAGACCGGGAGTATTTTGGGAAGAGAGGAAAATAACACCGGCAACCGGTCACCTCCTTCCATTCACCTGTTGTGCAGCGGATCCGGACAGCTGGGCACCTTTCTCTTGCTGCTTTCTATGGCGCTCCCAGTTCCCCTTACCGTGGGCAACGGGAACGGCCCCCTCCCAAGGACGACTCCTTGCCCCTCGTCCCTTATTCCAACCGAAGGTGATGGCACCCCAATTCCCAGAGCCTTGCAGTTATAAAGGCAAACCCACGTATGTAGCACCCAGATGGCGGCCATTGCCATCGAGAAGGTGATGACTACCCATCTCCTCCACGCTGACGTCGAGACCATCAGAGTTGGAGCTAATGGAGAGCAGCTTCCTTTAAGACAAGTTGGCCTTCCAGTACATGAGTACCAGTTGGGGAGAGGAGAAAGGAAGAAGGGAGGAAGGTGTTTGTGAACACGTGATGACAGACGAGAGGGGAGGGAAAGAGGGGGGTTTTTTAAGAGCTTGTAGTGTGTTATGGTTTCGGGCTTGGGAGTGAGGGGAATGACGGGCGTGCCACTGCGGTGTAGACAAAAGAAAACTGTTCGTGCAGATTTGGGTAGCCACTGATCGCGGTCGGTAAGGAAAGCCTCCGGAACCACGCGTCGCAATCCTTGTGCGATTAGATGGACCGTCAAAATCTAACCTTCGATTTTTCTCTTTTTTTTCCCGGAGCCTAAGGGCTTGTTCGTTACAAGGAAGGCTCCGGAATAGAGAAGAATAAGAGGTTATTTTCCTACCGATACGGTTACCCGTGGTACGATTATTCTTCATTATTTCAATTTATTTCAGTCTTATTCTTTTTTTTATTCCACCTTACCTATTTTTATTTCACCTTATTCTCCTTATTCCTATCTTCCAGCCGAACAAAGAATAGACTCTTATTCTCATTATTCCCAATCCTTATTCTTGCTTATTCCCGAACCGAACGGGCCCTAAAAATATTGCCACACGTAAAGATGCAAATGGACGTGGATACGGGAATACGATACAGAAATTGGTATTATTGTATCCATTTTAAAATCAGCTTAAGAATTTAATACTGAAACGGATATTTCGTAGATATGAATAATTACGAACTATAAGAAATAAGAATAAGAGTAATAATATTAAAACGGATATGATGTAGATATTGAAAATTACAAACTATACCATTAAGTATTAATAGATTAATATGAAAAACAGATACATGGTGGATATTGAAAATCGCAAACCGCGTCATTAAATATGATCAAGGATGACATAAAATCATATAAGTTGTGGGTGACTCGAAGTCGAGTGTATTGAGGACATTGTCGAGATATGTGTCGAATCATTATAATTCGTATTACACAGTAGAACTTCACATCAGAGATTGGTCATTATAAAATTGCTCATAACCATTCAGTTATTTCATGGTTTCAAATCGTTTTTGAATTAGAAGTAAACTTTAACGTTAAACGGATTTTATGATCATGATTGATGATGATTGTAGATGTAATCAGCTATTATTTTTTAACAATAGTGTATATAATTTAACAAATATTAATTAGATCCCGTGGAGGCAACAACTGTGATTTCATTTTAAGGATTTTTTTTAGACAACTTCCCATATGATATCTATTGATCCATATGGACTTTTTGTATGATCTACAATATGATTTTTTGTCCAAGAGAGAAAATTTCTACACGTATAATTTTAAGTGACCAGCATTGCCTTTATATCCTATGAATGACGATCATAAAGATGGCCTTTAGTCGTTAAAATGCCCTCTAATAGTAAATTCCTAGTTATGCTATAATAATATTTATTGTGTTTTTATTTCTACGTCCATATAATGTCTGAGATACACTACAAGAAAAATGAGTTGTGGTCACGGAATGTGGTTACGGAAATTTGTGGTCACGATAAATCCGTAGCTACTAGTTTCTCATACTTACAATCCGTGGCCAAAGCAGTGGCGGACCCAAGATTTCATATTAGGTAGGGCACTATGATAATAATCTATAATAATATTCATAATAATTGAATATTATAAATGCACACAATGTATGCACATATAAAATACATATAAATCGAACTAGGTAATTGTGACGATTGCATCGCCTAAATTTCGTACTTTTAATAATAACAAAAAATAGTGGCATCGTTAATAAAATCAAATATTAGTATTATTACTCAAAGAGAATAATAAAGATGGATTATAACATTAAATATTTTGGATATTTTTAAGTATAAACTAAGGTATATTTTTAACAACTATATATAATTATTATAAATTAACTTTTACATATAAATATTCTAAATGAATAAGTATTTATTCATATAGCATGTCAATACATCAATGTTCTCATTATCAATACATAATTATAAAAATAATCAAGACAAACGAAACGTGGTGAGTAATTGTTAGTTGATTAATTACATTTGAATTGATGCTAATTATAAGTACATGTGATTGAAAAAATATTGGAGATTGAATTTACAAGTTGTATACCTAAAAGAAACATTCATAGTTGGAATAATTAACTTAAAACTTAATCGAACTTACGATGTCAGGTCAAAATAAGA
This sequence comes from Ottelia alismoides, assembly GCA_037367405.1. Lineage (NCBI taxonomy): Eukaryota > Viridiplantae > Streptophyta > Magnoliopsida > Alismatales > Hydrocharitaceae > Ottelia > Ottelia alismoides. The sequence goes on along the minus strand of JAZKJV010011654.1, from coordinate 80,919 downwards.
ACAAAGATATACAAACATTTAATTGAATTAAAATTCTCACTAGAAAGAGAAAAACTAACCAACATGTGAGATGCTAAAATGTTGAACAAAGGCCGGACACAATTGAGAATTTAGACACAATGACGAGAGATGTCGAGATCGGAGATGAATACTTGTTGATGAAGAGGTCGCAATAAATATAATGGGATGCTGAAATGCGAGATATGTCAAGAGGAGATGCCAAGATAGAAAGCTAAAAAGTCGAGATGTGAAGTAGATTGACGTCCAAGATGTCATAGGTTGTTTCAATTGAAAAAGAGAGAGAGAGGCGCCTTGTTCGATGGAAAACCAATTGAACAGAAGGTTGTTTCAGCAAGATAAAGACACGTCAATAGAAAACCTCAAAGTTCTACTTAGAATAAATCGAGAGGGATTTATCAAGGATTAATGTCTTGATAAAATAATAACAAGAGGGGCACATGGATGTGGGAATTAGAAGAAAGGCAAGATATTAGGGGGGGCACGTGCCCCCCTTCCCTTGTATTTGGGTCCGCCACTGGGCCAAAGTCTTCATACAAGAGTTGTGCCCACGACAAGTTCCGTGGTCACTTGTAGTGTCCACGAGGTATTCATGGTTAGAGAACTCTCACAATTAGACTTGTAGCTACGGCTACTGGCCACGACGTGTTGTGGTAAGAGCTCAATTCCGTGGCTACAAACGCCACATCCGTGGGCATAATTCTGTAGCCATAATTTGTTTTCCTTATAGTGATATATCATACTGATTACCAGTTCCTATAACGTCTCGAATTTCATGCAACCCAATACATGAGTATTAGTTATAACTCTTGTCCAATTATAACTATTAATATCAAGTCAACATAAATCTATGTGTCACCTATTAAGTAATATCACTACAAGAAAAATTAGTTGTGATCACTGAATGTGGTTATGGAAACTTGTGGCCATAATAATTCCGTAGCCACTAGATTATCATAGCTACAATCCGTGGCCAAAGTCTTCATACAAGAGTTGTGATCATGACATGTTTTGTGAACACTTGTAGTGGCCGCGACATATTCTTAGTTAGAGAACTCTCACGACAAGACTTGTAGCTGTGGCTACTGACAACGACGTGTTGTAGCCAGAGCCCAATTCCATGTCCACAAACCGCACATTCGTGGACATAATTCTGCAGCCAGAACTTGTTTTCCTTATAGTGTATGATTATAGTTTCTTTTTTTGCATTGTACACGAGTGCTATTACAGGTTGTATGTCATTATATATATATATATATATATATATATATATATATATATAGGAAAAACTTGAATTGAGGTGCCACATTTCCGTATTTACGGTGTGACACGTCTTTTCGATCATTTGATTATAATCTACGGTCATCAACAAAACCACTCATCAATCCTAATACCACCATTGTAACGTCATCTATTTTTAGAATAACAATATTGAATCCCGTTTTTGTCGCACCATCCATGTTGCTAATTAAATATCAATATTAATTACTAAATTTAGTATCCCTGACGAGGTAACACTCGTTATTTCCTGATTTTTCAGTCCTTTGGTATCTTTGTTACGAAGACTCAGGCATCTTCATCGTCATTTCTTCGCATGTGCAGTCATCTTCTTCGCCAGTTCTTCGCATGTCGTCCGTCATATCTCCCAAAAATCATGATTTTATAGAGGTAAATCATGTATTTAATTTTATTTTTCTATTGCTGTAGATATCCTCGTTTGTCGTATCAGGTAAATCATTTATTTTTTTGCGTATAATTTTTACTACTAATGTTATTATTGATGTAGATATCCAACAAAGTTGTAGAAGTTGAATTTTATTATTGATTTTTATTATTAGTTAATTATTGCATATCATGTAAATCATTTTTTTTCATTTTCTTAATATCCATCCATTAAAAAAATTCTAGATTAGTTTGCTTTGATCTATTTTTTCACGTTTCATTTTGATTTCATATCGATCATATCCGCGATTATCATCGATCAGATATCATTGTTTCTCATCTATTTCATATTTCAATCAATGTCTCCGACATCCCCACTTGATCTTGATATTATAGAAGTACATATCATTTTTTTACAAAATCATTCATTTTTTTTATCATGATTTTCACTAAAAAATCACTTTGATTCAGTTCTGATTCGTTTTAATTATTTTCATTCGTTTTTGTCATGCATTTATATGTTGTGCACTATGTTTGGATTTTCAATTTTCTTTCTGTTTTGAATGCATCTCAATCCAATCTTCAAAATTTCTCATTTGTTTTGTTTTTTAATCAGTGGGCCTGATTCACTAGTGATTATGATTGGGTGCTTTTTTCGAATGCCGGTGATTACGATTTGTAATTTATAACACAGTATTGTAAATTATATCAATCTTTTGTAAATTGATAACAAGTATTTCAAAACGCGAGCCTTTATTGAATTATATTTTCTGTAATATTCAATGCACTTTTCATTCTCTTGAGTTGAATCATATTTTCTGAAATATTCAATCTTCTGTAAGTTTAGGTCCCCCGATCTTTTGAGCTCAACACACTTTTCTTTTTTTCTTTTGAGTTTTGTTTACAGATTGAAATATGTAATATGAGAATGAAAATATCACCTAAAAAAGATTTTTTTGATTAAGAATGTAAACATATTGAATATGTCTTAGGTTGTCAGTATAAAAAATGACTTTTCATTATAGAAAGTTGTGCATCTTGTTATATTTTTGTCCAAAGGATGATGTATTTGTAAAAATCAAATTAGATGAAATCTCATTGTCTGTGGATTAAAAAAAGGGGGATGAAGTTTACAGGTTCATTTTGATGTAAATGTCAAAATATGATGGTAATATTTTACCTTTTGTTTTACTAATTTACATAATTGAATGTATAATTTACATTTTGATTCATTGATTTACAACTCTACATGTATTTTTACATGTTATCCTTTTTTTGGAATAAATGATAAATTAATGATTGACTTTTTATTTTGCAGATTATCATATAATTGTTACAATGAGAGTGTGGATTTTACAAAATCTGCACAAACTTTATGGATGACAAATTTTGATGGATCCACGATATGAGAAACACATTGGATGGACATATAAAATAATTTGTACATTAATAAAAAGCAATCTATTTTACAAAAATCACATGTACTTTACAAAAAAGACCGCAAAGTTTACAAAATAATATCATAATTTTTTAACGTTACTCACATATAATGTTCACAAAAGAGACTACAAAATTTTTCAAAATAAATCAAATGCGGTTTACAAAAAGACTACAAAATTTACAAAAAAATTGCAGTTTACAACTATTACAAATTTACCAAAAAATATTGCAGTTTAATACCCTTAAACTTAATATTCATATGACATGTAACATATTTAATGTGTTTGTAATTTATCCCATATAATATATTAGGAAATATAGTTGTAACAAAAATCCCATCATTTTAGGAATGATTTACACGTGTACATCAATTAATTAGCATATGATTAAAGCATCCTATATTTTTGAAAACACATCTAAATAGAAAATACAAATTTTCATCAGATTTGGACTTTTCTGTGAACAATAGTGGTTACGATTTTGTAATTTATATCACAGAATTGTAAAATATCTCAATTGTTTGTAAATTGATAACAGTTATTTCAAAATGCGACCATTTATTCTGTCAGATATTTCTGGAAAATTCTATATACAATTTGGTATATATCTAAATATAAAATGATCAATGACGTTTATTTTACTAAATTAGCATTAATTTAATATACCCCCTATTAGGAATGTTAGTTGGCATGAAAACCACCTAGTGGTTTCAATCTCACTCGTACACTCACCATCCAACGGCCTAAGATGACACCTTTCCATAATCAAGGAAAGGTACCACCTCAATTCAAGTGCACCCTATATATATATAGTCATAAATAAGGCACAACTACCTATTCTCTATTCAAAGCATCTCTTTTGTTAATTAGATATCAACCAGCAATAATAAAATTAAATCGCTACGATGCCATTAGCATCATTTGGCCGAAACTTTTTATAATATAAAATTATCACCACAATAAAAATGAGTTGTAGCCACAGATTGTAGCCAGGGAAACTTGTGGCCATGATAATTCTGTGGCCACTAGTTCATATAGCCACAATTTCGTGTCCAAAGCCTTAAAAGATGGAAAATGACATTCATCCCAAAGCTGTGACCACGAAAATGTACTTGGTTACTTGTAGTAGCCACGACATATTCATGGTCAAAGAACTCTTGCGACAAGACTTGTAGCTACGATTATATACTACGAAGTGTTGTGGCCAGAGCTGATTCCATGGCCACAAGCCTCAAATATGTAGGAATACTTTTGTGGCTACAACTCATTTTCCTTGTGGTGTGTGTTAATACCATATTCTATGTAAGAAGATCATCATAAATGATCTAAGTTATATAATATTAACTATGCCATGGAGCTTAAATACATTTTCGGTCCACAAACATGTCACGTTATTTTGAAAGTTGAATCACTACAAGAAAAATAAGTTATGGTCACGGAATGTGGCTATGAAAACTTGTGACCACGATAATTCTATTGCTACTAGTTTCTCGTAGTTACAATCCGTAGTCAAAGTCTTCATACAAGAGTTGTGGCATGTACAAGTTCTGTGGTCACTTGTAGTGGCTGCGGCATATTCGTGGTTAGAGAACTCTCGCGACGAGACTTGTAGTATGACTTCTGACCACGACATGCTATGGCTAGAGCCCAATTCTGTGGCCACAAATCCCACATCCGTGGGCATAGTTCTGTAGCCATAACTTGTTTTCCTTGTAGTGAATGTTCACTGCTCATCATTGATATGAAAAACTTTTAAGCATGTGATGGCAACTAGTGATGATTAAAGTTATCAAGTCTTCAAAGATGACATTAAGATTCGGGCACTGACTTGAACCAAGGGGTCGTAAGGGTTGTAAGGGCCAATGTCGTCTGAGAGCAGATGGTTGATGAATCTAAGATTCATCACTCTAAAAGTTGAAAATAGAGCTTTATTCCTAAGTAATTAGCTACATTTCATCACTTATATTGCATAATCAGTATTCATGCATGCACTACAAGAAAATTGACCTAAGACAACGAATAATTTAATATTCGTTGACATATCTTCCGTAGTTAAATATATAACAACGAATATTATTCGTTTCTTGCTTCTTTAAAATCACAACAAACAATGGTAATCGTTGCTATATTTCTCGCAACGAATAATATAACAACGATTATTCGTTGAATTTTTCTTCTAATCGTTGCTAAATTCGACAATGTTTAGTGTGAATTTTAACGAATAATTCAACGGAAAAATCATTATTATATGGACCTTTAACAATGAATATGACTTTCGTTGTTATTTACAAGTATAAAATATGATTTGACAACGAACAATATTCGTTATTAAATCTTTAACATCGAAAGATATGTCAATGAATATTCGAATTATTCGTTGCCTTAAGTTCGGTTTCTTGTAGTGATGTGTAAATGATATCTGCATTTTAGCATTCACATTTGCATTAAATAAGGAGCCAAACTCACTTGTAAATATTTACCTGTATATTAGCTAAAATCTCCTATTTGTATTTATTTTATACTAACTTCAAATCCAATAAATCAACTCTATAATGTATATATTACTAACACCAATAAATGAAATATATCAAAAAAATATTAATTTGTAGAATTGTTCAATAAAACCCTAATCCAAGTTTGAGACTATGAACCTTAAAATGTGCATATCTCTCTCACATAGTGTTCGAATTTGGTATAATGTTTTTAAAGTAATATGCATTCAAAGACCTTCAAAACAAGACTAATTTTCTAAAAATCGGAGATCGTATGTGTAACTTGGATTTTGGACCCCTATTGTATATTGTATATATTGACCAAAATACCCTTCATTTTTATCTTTTTATTAAATCCAAAAAATTAGATTCAGTTGTAAATATTCTTTTCATATTTTCTTTAACTTTATTTCGACTTTTATCTTGTCTAAAAATAACAAAAAATTCTAAAACATGAAATACGGTATTTTATACCTATAAGGTATCATCCAAAAATACACTTTGTACAGATGATTTCTTTTGATTTTCAATCTTTCACAAAAGTTATAGATCTCGTCGAGACGAGCAACTTTCATGTTGACCACTTTTTGATTTGACTTCTTTTGTTATTTATTTTATTTTTATTTTTTCTTTTGTTTCGATTTAATTTGTGATTTTTTTGGGAGCGATACGTGGGAGCTCCTGGAGGCACCACGTGTCACCCAATTTTATTTATTTATTTATTCTATTTTATTTACCTTAACCATTATTATTTTAATTATTAATAATTTATTTTAAATTATTATTTGCTATTTAGTATTTATTTATTTATTTATTACTTAATTTATTTTTATTATTTCTCGTTGTGTGGTTGTACCTCTACGTGCCACATGGTAGCCCTCATTCTCATTCTCTCTCTTCCATTTTTCCCTCTCTCACGTACTCCCCATCTTCTCTCTCTCTCTCTCTCTCCAAATTATCTCTCTCTTTCTCTCTTCCCACTTTCTCTTCCTTCTCACGCAAGCATCCGCACTCGCGTCCCATCTGCCCCGCGCTTCCCGCTGCAGCGGTTGCAACTACAACCCTGCCTCACGCGGCCACTCATCCCTCTCCCTTGTTCACTTCCTCCGCCACTTCCCATCCCTCGCGGGAAACCCACGTCACCCATTGCCATATCCTCCCCATCTCGCGCACTCGCCCACAGGACCCGCAATCGTCTCCTTACCACTCCCCCTCTACTCCACTCAACAGGGAGCAGCTACTCTGCTGGCCAGCAGAGTCTGCTGTACCACGTGAGCCGCTCGATCAAGATCGAGCGGTTCACACGAATTCAAGGTTAAAGTGGCCCTTTGCGTGTGAACCGCTCGATCATGATCGAGCGGCCCATGCGGTACAGCAGGCCTCTGCTGCCCAGCAGAGGATCCTTGCTCACTCACGCAAGACCCATCTGCATCCGCCCTAATTAATTGCACGCTTCCACTGCCTCCATCTCCCCTTCTCCATTAAAACGACCACAACCATCGTCGATCTTATCCGTCATACTTCTAATAAGAGAGAGAGAGAGAGAGAGAGAGAGAGAGCTCCCCGAAGGCTCCGATGACAGTGGGGTTAAGCGGCAATCGAGTGAAGACCTCCTTATTCGGTGAGATCCAAAGGAGAAACCCCCTTTGCTACAACTCTTCTCGAGAAAGTTGCTGAAGCATCTTACGTCCCACGCCAACGTCGATGGAAGTGACAACCAGGAGCTGTGAAGCATCGATCGAAGCGACAACCAGGAGCTGTGAAGGGTCGATCGAAGTGACAACCAGGAGCTGTGCTTCGCAGCTCCCCCTCCGGCAAACCCATCAGGTATTTCCTTTCTCCATTCTTCCTCTTTGCTTTCTATTTCTCTGTTTCTATGAAGTTCTTATTCCCAACCACATCTGTCCAACCTCCGATTCTTGTTCATAATCTCCAATTCACATGCAAAATAAAAAAGCCAACACCCCCACCACCATCATCATCTCTGCTCTCATCATTTTCATTTCTATCTCCATACAATCTCACATCTGAGATTCGATCCTAATCCTTCACACACACGTGATCGTTCATTCGCTCACACATTCTCCGTTCGTTTTCTAAACCAAGGCTTTGGACCTCGAGTCGAATATATACTTGCAGGTCAGCCGCAATAGCCTATCAACATCACCACCGACCCCTCTCCTGCAACCCATGCGACGCACGCCACTGACATACAGCTCCACGCAACTTCATCGTCTCCACCGTAGAGGTCCAGGCTTCGCCCTGCCCGCAGATCCCTCTCAACCTTCAAGCATGAGCCACCTCATCCTTGCCGCTCGTCGATGCGCTATCCTACGTCGTGGCCACCTATATGACGTGCCCTCACCAACCAGCTGCCGACAACGACCACCCGTGCGTAGCCACGTTTCCCTGCCACGGTCCTCTTCTGAGTGCAATCCCAACCACCATGAGCCACCGACCTAGCGCTCGCGCATGGAGGAGCTTTGACTCGGGAGCGGATCCTCTGCAGTAAGTGATTTGCAGCAGATTCTGCTGCAAATCACGGATGAATGCCACGTGTCCGTTCCCAGATCCAACGGCCCGCACGTCCCCGTCTCCTCCCCGACCTCAACCGCCCGCCTCCCCCATCTCCTCCCCTCTCGCCTCGCGCGGCTGCTGCGCAACCCGCCGCCGCCGCTTCAGCTGCAACACGGCTGTGCGTCGCCCTTCAGCCTCCGCGCCTGCCGCACGCGGTCGCTCTCACCAGCGGGGGAGAGGATGTCGGGGAGGAGACGGATGGCGGCGAGGGAGAGGCCGGGGAGGAGACGGCTGGCGGTGGGGGCGAGAAGGCTTGAGGTCGGGGAGAGGGTCGGCGACGAGAGGGTGGCGGCTTGAGGTCGGGGAGGAGATGGGGGGAGGCGGGCGGCTTGAGACCGGGAAGAGGATCAGCGACGAGAGGGGCTCGGGGTCGAGGAGAGGGTGGCGGCTTGAGGTCGGGGAGGAGATACTGCAGAGGATCCGCTCCCATCTCGAGATCCCTCTCCTCTCCTCCGCGGCAATGGTTGGGTCGAGGCGTCCGCTCTTCGGCTCCTCCATCGTGCAGTACAGCTTCAACCGCGGAGGCTGGGGCACAACCTTCGCCGATATCTACGCCCGCAAGGTGCGTCGACCCCCGCCCTCATCACCGGCGGCATCGTCACGGCTGGAGGCGGGATGGCTGGATCGGGGAAGGAGAGTCGGGCGAGAGGGAAAAAGAGAAGGAGTGGGGGCAGCCGTCGGATTCCTCAAGGAACACGTGGCGCTCATCTAAACATTACAGCCGAGTCTGCTGCAAATCACTTGCAGCAGACGATCCGCGCCCCTTTGACTCCCGGTCGCACCCCACATCCGCCTTCCCACGCAGGACACACACCCTCTCTCCCCCCTTACGTACCAGGAGACCCCGCATGTTCTTTCCACCTCACGTGCAAGGCACGTGAGGTTTGGAGAATTGCATCTTCCCCCCTCTGAATTCCAAGAAATTTACAATGACTCCCCTCTTCAGCAAGGACACGTGTTGCTCACGTGAGCTTGCCGATTTTGCGTCCATGCCCCTGAAGGGCTCTAATATTGCGCAGTCACCCCCTACGAGCTGAAGTTACTTGCCCCTCACATGCTGAGGGACAATTTGCATCCCATACCCATCGTGTTCTTGTTATTTGCAAAGAAGGACCCACTGCCCCAGAGCGCGCGTGCCCCACATGTGCATAAAAATTGCATAAACACTCTCATGCGTATAGGTAATTACATAACCATCCATGTCCATGTTTATTTAATCAATTTTATTTATGTATTGCATTCATACCCCTGCATTAGAGTTTCATTTTGTGTGTCATTTTCACATCATTTATCATTCTCAATTTTGCATATTGCAGGAAAAATTATGCTTTCTCATTGTGAATGTTTTTTATTTTTGTGACTATGGATTATTTAATATAATTATTTTTGTGGAAGATTCATTATTTTACCCACTACTTGCTATTAATTTAGTACTAAATTCATCCTTTATCTAAAAATTATGAAATATTTAAAGTTGGTAGAGTTTTATTGTTTTATGTTGTGCCCAAAAATCGTCTTATTTTCACACATATCAAGGTCACAATAAATTAATTGATGATTAATTGAATTAATTTTTAATGAATCATAAATCATTTTTTAAGATTCGATAATTTTCCTGGATTTCTCTCACATAAAAGTATCTAGGAGGATTTTAGCTACTAAAAATAATTTCGTTTTGTATTTATTAAATTAATTTACGAAAATAATCCTATATTCGTATTTAATTCTTTATTAATTCATATTGAGCTAAAAAATTCAAAAAAATAAAGTATAATTGCATCATTTTCCACATTCTGGCTAAGTTTGGTATTTTTCGGACATTGTACGAAAGTAATTTACATTTGAGTCCCTTAACTTTGCCTGAAATTGCATTACATTTTTAACTGCATTTTAAAAATAAAAAAATATTTATTCGAAAATCTAACATCTAGATCAACTTTAAATAATCTAAGAATAATGTTGCCTCCCTGAGTTTGACGTTATGCTTGCCCAAGTAAGAAAAATATAATAGCTTGCTTTTAATTGGACTAATAATTGAAGAAGTAGTTTTTGATTTATTTGAATTTATCCGACTATAGTGTTTTAAAAATGACATAATTAAAAGGTGTAAATTCGGATCATCAGATGACGCCATTGCCGGAGAGACACAACTTATGTTAATTTTTAGAAAATCTAGATTTTAGAGTTTCCATCCCGTGTAGTATAATTCTCAATTTTTCTTGTGGATAAATCTCTATTTATTTTCAAAATTTATTTATTGGGCGAAGAGAAATGACACGATATGCGCGGATAAATATTGGTACGCATATTTCCCGACAAACCCGTTACACTAAGACCAGCAGAAACACGTATGGGTTCCGGTAAGGGATCCCCCGAATATTGGGTAGCCGTTGTTAAACCCGGTCGAATACTTTTGTGTGAGGAACACGAGGCATCGAAGGTGACTCGTCAAGCGAGCCGAAGAACCCCAATTGAATTAAATCAAATGGCTTTGAGAGAGCTTGTAAAAAAGTCTGCATTTAAAGTGGTTCCCATTTGGGTTCTTGCGTGTGTAACTAAAATGAAAAGATTCTCTGTGTTGTGTGGTTGCTTGACGTAAATGAGATCATGCACTCGCGCGCTCTTAGAGCTTTCTAGGTTTGTTTGTGCTCGTAATATCTAGGGTCACACTTCATCATTAAAATACACACTTATACCGCAGGACTTTAGCCAAATTTAAATTCATTCTTCACTCGCTAATATAATTTCCTGTCTAGGAGCGAGTTTTCATCACTTGTATTCATTTAATGTAAATTTTTCAATTATATTTTGCATCCCGCATGTAGAGCACAAGGATCACTGTAAGTCTTCTGAACTGGGCATGCATCATTGACATTTCATTGCATTGACTTTTCTCGACTCCCTCCCCCTTGGTTTTATAACTTAGGATTAAAGGAAATTGGTTCTGAATGATAAGCGTACCTTGTGTGTTCGACTAATCAAGTGGTCATCTAACTTAAAATCGGGACTGCTAAATGATGACAAAAAAATCAACTTTAAATTGGAAATTCTGTTTGCGGGAGAGTAACCTGATGATCCAAAAATATCGATACTCGGGTAAAGTAATAATTAAGGTCGTTGTGACCCGAATAATGAGGCTAATTCAACAAGAAAAAAGACGACCACCAAAATAAAAATAATCAATCAAGCCAAGATAGCGGTCTCGCTAATTTATTTTACCTGATATAGCTACCAGGGTCGAATACAAGGATCACGTAATGCTGACACTACGAAGTAGTCGAGAATCCCAAAGAGATAAAAAAATGACGGTTTTTAATTTTGCATTTTTTTGTAATTTTTGATATTAAGCCAAAGGCTAAAAGGAACCAAAAATCAATACTTAACCAATTGTTTGAAGACTCAAAAATACTCAAAAATTGAAACTAAACATATTTTTGTGTTTATAAAATATTCAAATGTTTTTTTATGGATTTTATGGATTTTTTTATTTTTAATTACTTTTAAAAAAATGAAATAAAAGCAAAAGCAACAAACAGTGTACAAATGTGATCTAAAGGTAAGTTAAAATTATTTAAAATACCTGTAAAATCCCAACCGCAATTTTATGATAAACTACAAGCAAAGATCTAACTACAAAGAATAAAACACATTTTTTTGAATTTTTATGAATTTTTTATGATTTTTCTAAGATTTTTAGTCTTTTCAATTTTTTATGTTTTATAAATGGGAATAAAATGAAACTTGGAATGAAGTTGAAACACAACAAAACAAACACATAAGGATTTTTTAAAAAAAAATTTTAAGGGTTTTTAATATTTTTAATTGATTTTTAAAAACAAACTGGAGCTATTTTTGAGGTTTTTCAATTTTTATAAAGTAATAAATGGGAAACAAAATAAACCAAAAATTCACAGAAATTCCTACATCATGGCAGGAGCCATGTGTCAAAATCTCGTGATTTTTGGACAATATTTGCTATTTATTGAATAAAAAACTAAATGCATAGCATACATGGACTAATTTGCAAGGAAAATATGTTTCAGGGGCTAAATAATAACACACATAAAAACTATAGGGTCCAAATTGCAATTTCTCCACAAATTCCAGCACATGTCACAAATCAATACGCATAGGGGTATACTTGCAATTAATAAAAACTAAGCATTCAAAGCATAACAGCAAAGAAGCTCAAGGTACAGACTACACATAACCCAAGCAACATGTGACGAAGCACGTGAGTCTAGCCAAGCTAGACTAAACCTAAATATGGAAAACTGCAAGTGCTGGCATGTAAAAAGTCCGACTGTATACTTTTTATTTTACAGACTAAAAGACAAACTGAAATAAACACAAGAGGGACTAAGCAAATTACCCATACAGCATGTGCGTTGCACGTGGGGTGGACAGGTGGCTGGCGTTGAGTGGACGAAGGCAGACTGCTCTGGCACTGTCAGCTGTCAGATCCAACGGTCTGAAGAAGGTGCGAACGTGGGCGGTACGGGGGGCGTTAGATGTTAGATCTAATGGCCTGACAGCTGCATGCACTCAACGACTGTGATGGCGTCTGGGCGAGAAGCGTGATCCAACGGTGGAAAGAGGCGCTGGAAGAACTCCACCTGGGCGAAGTTCACCGGAGCACAAGGGGGATCGGCGACTCCGATGAACGATCGGACGGTGGAAAGATAGTCGTGGGACTCCTCCGCATCGGGTGAGCGGATCAGATGGGCTCGGATCTCCTGAACGGTGGCTGGGACCTGGTCGAGCTTCGGTGAAGCAGGTCGAAGGCAGATTGGGTGGTCTCCACGCGTGCTACAACCTGCAAGATAAAGCTCAGACTCAGAGGAGTGCTCCGTTCGGAGTTATTGAACCTAAGATAAAGGGAAGCAGCGGTGAATGAGAAGGAGGTCTCCGGCGTACGTGAGAGTCGAGACCTAGGTCCTAATCTTGGCAACCCGAGCCTAGATTCAGATGATCAGATTGCATAAGAAGGTGGGCGATGATCTGGGTGGTCAATTAGAAAGGGTGAATGAGGGTGACGAAGCTCCGACCAGCTGGTCGGAGCTGGCGGAGCGGTGGCGGGGTGAAGATGAAAGATTGAATTAGATAAGGGAGCTAGGAATGGTGAAGTAGATACCTGAGGGTCCTAAAGTGATCTTGGGCTCCAGGGGGTGCGGTCGGTGGTGGTCGTCACCTCAACCTCACTGCGGAAGGCGGGGGAGGCTCGTCGTGGCAATGCTCTGGCCACGAGACTTGAGCGTCGGCTGCAACGCTCCTTTCCGATGACCAAGGGTATCCTCCGATTGCTGTCACCAAGGCGAATGACTCTAGGGTGGCAGAGAGGGGTGTAGCGCAAGCTGGGTTAATGGGGAGTCGAATGAAGAATATATAGCCCTTCCTAGGCATCATGGAAGAATCGGGGCATGCATGCGAACTAAGAATGATCCTCGCCTCCCTGGGATCCGCAAGGATCATCGATCCACTAGGGAGAAGCGGGTAGAAAAATCGGAGCTAAAGGATGTGGGATCCGCTCAGAAGAATTGGGAGAAATCGGGGTGTGAGCAGTATCCTCAACGAAGAAGGTCCGGGAGGGGTAGTTGACCGGGGTCAACATCCCTCCTGAACTAATCAGAAAATATCTGGTCAAAAGAATTCTAAAATAAATTAAAAATATAAAATGACTTTAAATTACAAAATGTTCAATATGAAAAACATTTATTATTTTTCAAACTGTTTTTTTTGTGATTTTTAATTATTTTTATGAAAAATAAATTATGGCATATACAATATATTGTATTATGTACAGGTATAAAATACCTATGTATTTTATATATTTATTTTTACTTTCTTATTTTTGCACAAATACCCCAATTTTATATTTTATTTATTTACAACAAAATATTGGGCATATAAAATAATTTTTGTTTTATTTTATTTTTTTATTAGTTATTTACAAGTATAAAATAAATAGGTAATAATACATATATACATGTATCGTATACATGGTGAGAGAGAATTTTATTTTGTTTTTATTTTATTTTTTTTTCAATTTTTATTTTATTTTTTGAAGTATTTACATGGGGATAAAAACACTTTTTTATTTTTTTTGTAAAAATAAATTATATACATAAGTGATAAATGTATACAAGGTAGAGTGGCCCTATCTCTCTCTACTTATCTTATTTGTCGATCAGGCCCATGTTGGACCCTCTCTTGGGTTCAGGTCACTCAATATTTATTCTAAATATTTACTTCTCTTTCTTTTATTTTTTATCCTTTTATTTTTGCACAAATACATGCTAATTATTAGATATTAACAAATGCATTCTTATTGGTAATTTATTGTATTTACAACTATATACATGATGGTTTGCCAAGATATTTAGCTAAAATAAAAGAATAAAGAGTGATGAATGGCGATTCATCACCCCCTATACTTTACTTTTGCTAGTCCCTTAGCAAACACTTATTTGAAAAAGAAGTGAGAACAGAAAGAAAAAGAAAAAGAAAAAGAAGGGTAATCAAGGTTGATTATTAAACTTGTCTTTATTAAATTGAAATATGGAGGTCAGTCAAACATTTGGATTATTAGTTTGTCGGAACCTTATTTGGACTTAGGTTTAAAACTCAATAGTCTCTAAGTTCCACCAATCTATGGTCAAGACTCCTCAACAATCTAGTTCAGAACAAGTCTACATAAACAAACTCTAATGACCATGAATAGTTCCTTGTACTGTGTAAGGAAATACCTGACTCCCCGAGGACGAGTTATTGGAGAGGAGATTTGCATGGTAGTCCGGCATTCTGGATGGGAAGAGCTAAAATTTTTCACACACGTGAGTCGATTGTTCAATGTTCATAGGGTATGCTTTGGGAAGAGGATTGATCTAAGATGACTTCTGGGCCAAAACTGTGACAATGATGTGTAGAACTTGAAGGCCATTGGTTTTAAAATTCTAAGTCTCACAGAAGTTCCGACACACCAATAATCCAAAGGTCCGACAGAGCTCTAAACTACAATTTTATGAAGATAAGTTTAACACTCAATATTGTCCTACTTTCTTTATTTTCCCTTTTTTTTCTTTTTCTTCTTCACTTATTCTTTCAAATAAGTTTTTGCTAAGGGACTAGCAAAGGTAAAGCATAGGGGGATGATGAATCTGCGATTCGTCATCTTTATTCATTTATTTTAGCTTAAAATCCCTTATAAAACACCTGCATATAACGCTAACTCCACATTCTTACTAACTTGCATTTGTGTGTAAATATTGTACATTTCTTACTAATTTTAACCTAAAATAAATAAATAAAGAAAGAAAGGAAAAATAAAGAAAAGAAAATAAAAAAAGGAAGACTGTGTACAGGCTGACCGGAACCCCGAGAGAAGGTCAAGACTTGACCTGATCGACTAGGAATAAAGTAGGGGGAGATAGGGTCCTCAACCAGAAAAATCCAAAAAAATATGTTTTTTCACTTATTTTGTGTATATCTGTATAAAACTGACACTAATTTATCTGTACCTTAATTGACCCCAAATCAAATAATTTTCAAAATCAAAGTTGTAAATAAAAATGTGCCCTAATTAATAAAAATGATTGCACAATTAAATCATGTACATAATAAAAGTAGCCACACTTGGAAAAAGCCACTAATCACTAATTGAAAGATCAATTTCGGCTCCATATAATCTCAAATTGAACCAATTTCACTTCCATTGAATTCTAAATTAAATTATCTTCAAAATGGCTGTTATTTCATAATTTTTGGAGTTACGGTTGAAATGTCGATTTTCTGGGGTGGTTTGTGCAAGTTTCCCTTGTATTTTGTGCATATTGTATTTGTATATATTTGTAAATATTTTTACTATTTATTTAAAACAAAAATAAAAATAAAAAATAATAACATTCTTAAAACAAAAAGGTTAATTTTCTCATATACCCTTGTATATAATACCATATATGTGTATAGTATATGTATATAGTTGCTATTTTTAACTAACCATCATAAAAAATAAAAAAATAATATTTTTAAATTCCAATAAATAAAGTGACGAAAATTCAAAAAACATAGTTAATAATTTTATCTCTCATCTATTTTATCTCATCTCTCACTTTATCTCATGTTATCTCTTCCACCAAAAAAATTCAAAAATCCATTTCAAAATTCATCATCTCTTATCTTTTTATCCAAAAAAATTCAGAATTCATTTATTTTCTATTTATATGGCTCCTTCTCCCTCATTCCAACTTGATCAATCTTTAGAGAGAGGAGCCCGATCTCCGAGAGAAATTTCGTCGAGGAAATTGCCTAGCCTCCAAGCCGTCCGGTGACAGCGAGTCGGCCTTGTCGAGGCGATCACGGTCCATATTCCGCTCCTAAGGTGACATCCGCAATTTTCTTCGCATTTTTATCTTAGTTCAATCGTAGTTTTATTTTTCGCATTTCCGTCTCGTTGTCATTTTTTTATCTAGATCTTAAAATTTTCATCACGATTTTGAACCGTTCCGACTCGATCTTTCATCTCATCCTCTCGATCTCTCCGCCTTCAAATTCTACCGTCCACGATCTCTCAACTCCAGCCGCGTACGGTGGTCGGAGAATCGGATTCAATCTTCCATTTTCGCCGAATCCCCGTTCATATTCCTGTGTAAATAAATAAAAAATTGTATTTTTGTTGCTCTCTAACGTTTGTTTTGCAGGGTAAATAAAAAATAAAAAAATCATTTATTTCTAACGTTTGTTTTGCAAGACCATTATACAAATAAAAAAATAAAAAAAGTTTTTCCTTCTTTTATTTATTCGCTGTTTACATAAGAAAACAAAAAAATTAAAAAAAAAGAGACAGCAACAGGGGGCGACGTCGCCAGCACCCCTGCCGCCCATCGCCGGTCGCACGAGGGCGGTGCTCTCCCTGCCGCCTGCCACCCTCGACGCCCCTTCACCAAGGCGCCGCCACCGCGCCGCTCGCGTGCCACCAGCCTGCTCCAGGTCCTGCGCTCTCCCTACTCATCCAGGCGGCGACGCAGCCCAGCTGCCCACAGCCGCAGCACCGCCCCGCCACGCGTGCGACATCGCCTGCGCGCGGTGCCGCTTTAGTAGACCCACCGCGCCCCGCGCGCACTCCGCCCGCGCTCCAAGCCCTTCACGACGCCCGAGCCGTCGAACCTCCATCTCTGCCACACGCCGCCGGCAGCGCTGCCATCCAGCCAGCGTCCCACGCCGCCGCTCCACCACTGCACGCGGTTGCGCGCCTACCCTCCGCCGAGAGCTCCAGATCTGAAGGGGGCGGCGGCTGCCTCCATCGTCCTCCTTGCGTGGAGAAGAAAAGGGGCGGCGGCCCTTGTTTGTTCCTTGAAGAAAAAGAAACGGCGGCCTTCCCCCTTGCTCCTTGAGATTGAAACGAAGATCTTCCCTAGGGTTTGTGGAAATAAAAAAATATTCTTTTGGATAATTTATAGATACGCCCTCAAAGGTTTTCAAAATATTAAAGAAGCCCTTCAGCCTCCAAATACTGGGTAAATTGCACATTATTTTTTCTCTGTTTATTTTTGTTATTTATTTTATGCAAAACATTGAATATTTACATTTTGGTTCCTAAACTGCAGAACAATAATTTGATTTGTCTTTTCATTGAAATAAATATTATTTGTGATCCAAAAATTTTGAGAAAATTGTGCTATGATCTTGATGTGATTATCTACTTAGCATAAAATTTTCATTGGTTTTCTCCCTCATTTATTATTATTTAAAAAAACATGTCATTTTTCCTTGCTTGAAATTCAGAAATTCATAAAAATTCGAATATTGTTCCAAAATTTTCAAAAAAAGTAGAGTAATTGTATTTCATTGTCTTTTAATTTCTGACCAATTTTTAGGCCTTAATTATTTATAAAACCCAAAAAAATTGAAAAAGATCAAAAATCTTATAAAACTCACAGAAAATTCTACAAAAATCCAAAAATAGTGATTTCAGTTCCTGTTTGTAGCTATATGCTTCTAGTTTGTATTAAAAATAATTGAGTATTGAAAAGATTTTTAAATTGCAAATTACTCCAGGTTGTGCACATTTTCATATTCGCTCACTGTTTGATTTTTAGAAAAATATAAAAACATCTGAAAATTCTACAAAAATTCTCAAAAATATTTCAAAACTTTTAAAACCCAAAAATAGTTTCTTTGGATTTTTTGGAGCATTTTTGACTAATTGAAAATTTTTAAAAAGAGTTGGTGTGCATATTCTTGATCTTATTTATATTGCTTCGTGTTATTTTTGAAAATAAAAAAATTGCAAAATCAAAATCACTAAAAATTTGAAAATCAGATAATACAAAAAAATTTAGAAATAAAAAAAAATAAAAGATTCAAAAAGTCACAAAAACCAAGGATAGTTGTCCTTTGAGATTCCCGTTTTCTCTTAATTAGTTTCTGATTGATTGAATAACCCTCGGGAATTGTAGCCTCCCTGAGTTCGACCCTGTCCGCTATATGGGTTAATAAGTAGCAAAAAGAAAAAAATAATCTTTTGTTGGTGCGGGATTTTAGGGATAAAACAACGACCTTTTTACCATTAACTTTCCGTCCCTAGAAAAACGTGCTCAACAGCGTGGTATTCCCTTCTAAGTTCAAGTTCAACCGGCTCAAGAAGAGGAGGAAGAAGAGAATGGACCATAACCAGTGTAGCCATGTATCCTTGGGAGCCCAACCAGTGTAGTTAAGTCTCCCGTTGCAAGCTTCATGAGATGAGAATGTGTAGCATAGGCTTTGTTTTATTTGGCTATATACACTCCGGTGGGTATTTCATTTTCTATCAGACCCACCACTTTTTTGGAGTTTTTCTTTCTTTTTCACATATATATTTTTTTTCGATGTGCATATGTACAACATATCTACATGGTGCAACATATATACATAAAGATTTTTTCCTCTTGAGCTAGTAGACTATCCCTCTTTTGAAGCTTTATTGCATCCCACAACTCATGTCTCTAGAGCTCAACACCTCCAGACCAAGTTGAGATACACTTCCTTCACTAAAATAAGAAGAGAGGTTTCACTAGAAGTACTACCCTCATATGCTACCCCCAGCCGAAGGAAACTGCCTCCTCAGCACCTCATCCGTGGAGAGCTATGTATAAAGTGATGGTGCAAGTAAAGCCATTGTCTATGAGAGTCATGTGTGTATTGTTAAGTGTTCTACTTAGGCTTATCAAGATGACATATGATCATAGCCTAGTGGACTTCAAGGAATTAAGTCCCAAATGGACCTGAAAAGTCTTAACCCTATGCCCTATAAGGTTCCTCTTAGAATTAGATAGATTAAGGTCTTAACCAAGCTCTATTTTTCAATTTAATTCTAGGCTAGTTTAAATGTCAACTATGATTCAGAAAAACTATACAAATATACACAAAAATATTTTTATGCATGTTTTTGAAAGATGTGCAAAATTTTTGAAAATGTATGAATGCATGCATGAATGCAGAAATTTTGCAAAATATTTACACACATTTACACAAGGGTTTTTGCAAACTTTTGTTTTTCAAACATTTTACAAAAAACTTTTGTACCATATACATAGTTTTTATATCAAAATATTTACAAACTCTTTACATAACACATTTTTACATATATTTGTACAAAAATAATTTTATAAATAGCTTTGTATGTGCAAGAAAGAATTTTTATGTACAAGGAAAAAAATTAAAAAAATTATGGTTTTTGGATGAAAGAATTTTAGCCATTAATTTATTAACACACTCACACAAAGTACGAGTTATGGCTAATGTATATATGAAATATATATGACACCCCCCCTATACTTAGCTCAAACGATGTCCTCAGAGTGGATCGAGAGCGATGAAGAAGATACAACTCATGCTTAGTATACGGAAGTGAAAAGGAACGGTATACTACCACAACGAATCAAAGGATAAAATGAAGAGAGCTCGGTGTTTCCCCTATACTTAGGATCAAGTAATCCTAAGTATAGCAAACTGTACATGAAGGGAAAGTCGAGTGAAAGAATGTACAGGTTTTACTTCCCCTATACTTAGGGCGAAAGGTCCCTAAGTATAGACAGCAAATCAGAGGTAAAAAGAATCAAAAGAATACTCAAGAGTCCAACACCCCCCTTATACTTAGGGTAAAGTACACCCTTAGTATAGCATAATCATTGGATGAAGATGGGGTGTGGAACTAAAGAATGTAATGATATGGACATCTGGATCTATACAAGGCGGAAGACAGTGATAATCAAGCATGAGATGCATTAGATGTGAATCAAAGACCACATCTCACGCAAAATGAATAGGGGCGACATCAACGACCAGCGGCTCATGATCTAGATATGGTTTGAGTCGCTGCTCGTTAACACGAAAGATAGACTCATATGACATCTCAGATATGTCAATACTCCCATTGTCATGTACCTTTCGGATCAGGTATGGTCTCTTCCACTTGCTCTGCAACTTCCCTGGAAATAATCTAAGCCTGGCATCAAACAACCATACTCTCTGATCTGGCTCAAATTGTTTGTGACTGATATGACAATCATGTCACTCCTTTACTCGCTCATTGTGATGTAGGCTTGTCGAAAAGGCTTCATCTCTAAGCTCCTCCAGGGTTGCCTATTCTGCACTCCTCTGGTCTCCTATACTCTCTGTATCCAAAAGTATCTCTGTGACAGCCCAAAGTGTCTTATGCTTAAGCTCAACAGGTAAATGGCAGGGCTTGCCATAAACAAGGCGAAAGGGAGATGTACCCAAAGACGTCTTGAAGGACGTCCGGTATGCCCACAAGATCGACTTCAAAAGCTGTGACCAATCCTTTTGGTCAGGGCGGAAGACCTTCTGCAATATAGTCTTGATCTCCCTATTCGACACTTCAGCAAGACCATTGGTCTGAGGATGATATGGAGTAGCTACTCGATGGTCAATGCTGAACTCGCTAGCAAGGGCCTTTACCTTTTCGTTTACGTAATGAGACCCCCCGTCGGATATCAATACTCTAGGCATTCCAAACCATGAAATGATATTCTTCCTAAGAAATTTGCATACAGTCCTAGCATCTGCAGTTTAGGCGGGGATGGCCTCGACCCAACGACTCACATAATCAACGTTCAACAAAATTTACTCGAATCCCTAGCTCTTATGGAATGGACCCATGAAATAAATGCCCCGTGCATCAGAAACCTCACAGAAGCTAATGGGTTGCATCGACATCATGTCACGTTGTCCACAAGTGCTCATCCTCTGACAGTCAGTACATCTCTTCACGAATTCATCAGAATCCTTGAAGAGAGTAGGCCACCATAGGCCGGATTGGAGAACTTTCTATGTCGTTTGCCTCCCAGAGTGATGTCCTCATGCCTCCAGCTTGTGGCACTAGGTGAGGATGTTTTGTGCTCCTCCTGAGGAATGCACCATCGCCAGACACTATCCCCTCCTTCATCATAAAGGATGGGATCCACCCAATGGTAGAACTTGGCCTTCGCCAGAAAGGTCTCAAGTTGCTGCTTGGGCCAACCTTGTGGAACTTTCTTGGCAACAAGATAGTTCACAATGTCGGCGTATCAGGGGAGTGAGGCAATAGCAAGGATCGCCTCAACTGGGAAGGTCTCTGTAATAGGATCAATCTGCTCAGAATCCTCAAGATGCTCTAATCGGGAGAGATGATCAGCCACCACATTCTTGACTCCAGGCTTATCCTTAATCTCAATATCAAACTCCTGGAGTAGAAGGATCCATCTAGTTAGTCTCGCGTTGGCATCCTTCTTTGCCATGAGGTACCTGATGGCGATATGATCAGTAAAGATAGTCACTCTAGATCCAATGATATACGATCTGAACTTATCAAGGGCAAAGACTATGGCTAGCATCTCTTTCTCAGTAACAGTGTAGTTCCGCTACGTGACATCCAATGTACGACTTGCGTAGTAAATGGCAAATGGTACTCCATCCCTCCTCTGTCCCAGCACGGCCCCCACGGTAAAATCAGAGGCATCCATCATAATCTCGAATGGGAGAGACCAATCAGGTGGCTAGAGGACATGAGCCTCAACAACTAGACTCTTGAGAGTCTCAAATAACGCAAGACACTTATCATCCACAATGAACACGGTGTCTTTGGTCAGCAAATCAGTCAATGGCCAGGAAATCCTACTAAAATCATGAATAAAGCATCGGTAGAAACCGACGTGCCCCAGAAAGACCGTAACTGACACAAATTGGACGGTGGATTGAGTTTCCTGATGATATCCACCTTGGCCGGATCAACCTCCATACCCCTGTTGGAGATGATATGACCAAGCACCATCCCTTGAGTCACTATAAAGTGACTCTTCTCCAAAGATAACACAAGATAGACCTCGATGCATTAAACCCATTTCCATAGACCGAAAAATCGTCCATGAAGATCTCTAAGCAATCACCCACCATGTCCAAAAAGATAAACAACATGCACATTTGGAATGTCACCGGGACGTTACATAGACCAAAGGGCATCCATCTTAAAGCATATGTCCTGAAGGGACAGGTGAATGTGGTCTTGTCCTAGTCTTCTGGCGCAATGGCCACCTAATTATATCTGGAGTACCCGTCAAGAAAACAGTAATGACTCTTCCCGGCTAGCCTCTCTATAATATGATCAATAAAAGGCAGCAGGAAATGATCCTTCTTGATGGTCTGATTCAATCATCTGTAGTCCACACAGACCCTCCAAGAAGTGGGTACCCGGGTAGCGATCTCCTCTCCATACTCACTCACAACTGTAGTGATGCCCGTCTTCTTAGGCACCACATGTAGTGGACTAACCCACTTAGAGTCGAAGATGGGGTAGATAAAATCGGCGCTCCACTATTTCGAGATTTCCTTCATGACGACCTCTCGATGGTTCAGGTTCAGCCGCTGCTGGAACTCACGTGAAGGCTTAGCGTCCTCTACGAGATAGATATGGTGGAAGCATAGGGCCGGACTTATCCTCTGGAGATCAGCTACACTCCATCCTATCAACTTGCGGTTCTTTTCAAGAACCTCCATCAAACGAGATTCTTGCTCTCCGGTCAAATTCGTTGAGATAATGACTGGGTGCATCTCATGTTCGTCCGCAAGGAACCTATACTTCAGCGACTGCGGCAAGGGCTTCAGCTCTAGACAACTGGAAACTGGCATATCTGGCCTCTGAAAGGTCTGAGTGAAGGCGACCAAATCTGCATGAGAGAACTCTCGCTGAACCTGAAAATCTGGTGAAGACTGCTCTGCTGGTGTCTATGTACTCTGAATGGGATCAATCTCCACCCTAGATGCTGGCTCTATAGGAATCAGACATGGAATCTGAAGAAAAATCAATTGCCTCGCTCTCTTGAACGCGATCTGCTGCCTCAAATGTGTCTTCTGCCAGGAATGCGCTCTCCAAGCTCTCCTCTACTGGAATCTGTGCATCAACTAGATCTGAAGGAGAGAGGATGGCTCGTGCAACAGGGTCTGACCAAGCTGCTTCATCGTCTGTGATCACAAAATCACACTCCTAGTGGACGTCTCACTCTGCCTCTGTCATCTGCTCTGAATCTGTGAGCGGCTCTGAGCAAGCTGAATCTCACGCCCTCATCTCATCAGTCATCTCTATTTGTATACTCTCTCCCTCGACGTGAAAGTATACCTTCCCGCTATCATGATCAGACACTACCTTGGTTGTGGCCAAGAACGGATATCCTAAAATGATGGAGGTATCGGTCACAGACTCAAGGATCTCCATGTCCAACACAACGAAGTCCAGGGGGAACTTCAAACTCTGAATTGTGACGACCACATCCTTTAGCAACCACTTCTGCCTCTTGACAGATTGATCAGCAAACTGAAGGATTGTCCTGCTCTGTCGAAGAGGGCCAAACTCGAATTGGTCGAGTAAGGCTGCCGGAAGTAGGTTGATAGAAGAATCGCTGTCTAATAGAGTCCGATCGAACCTTTGCTCATGTATGTGGCATCTGACATAGATAGCTCATGCATCTGGCCTCTTGGCAGGCAGACGATTCTGGATGGCTAAGCAGGTGGCATGAGTGAGCACATATATCTCTGAGTGGTGGTTCCTCCTCTTCCTGCGAATAGTGGTCCTCTCTCTAAGGTTCCTCTAGAAGAGGGGGATGTACTCCAAGGCCTCCTGTAGAGTCAGCTGTATCTGAAATCTATCCATCATCTGCTAGCCGAACTCTAGTTGCTGTGATTTTTTGGGTTTTCTTTTTTGGTCCCCTTAGCCAAGCAGAGTGCTTGGGGAAAGGGGATGGCTGGGCCCTCCTCAGATGGAGGGCTAGGATCGGGTTGCTGCTGCTGTGGTAAGGTGGAATCCACACAGACGTCTCAATGCATCACGGATGGACTCACAAATGGAGAACCTGTTCCTTTATTACCAGAATAGTCTTGAGATACATAAACAGAAGGAAATGCAACATGAATAGAAATGGTGGCCTCAATCCACCCTCGGCATCTGGACTTGCGACATTAGTACCGCACTCTGGCTCAGCATCATCTATGGTGGTCTCAGCACCACCTCCTGAATCTAGTGAAGTGACAGCCTCATTACTGTCAGATGGGTATATACCCTTGGTGGCGTCAGTACCACCGTCATCATCATCATTACGAGCGGCATCAGCACCGCTCTCCTCCTCATCTGGCGCTCCTAAGTCCTCATGTGGTCGTTTCTCAGATGAAGCACCGCCGATTGGCATCTTACCGCTCCTAAGTGTAACAAAGTAAGCATCAAAAGTGTATGCAGAAATATCACCAAGTGAATCACTAGGAGTGGTAACCTTTGTAAACTCTACCTGCTTAGACTTCCTCTTCAGGTTGTTCGTGTTCGTCTCGATCTGAGGAGGTATGGTGGACTTGCCTCTCACTATATCCCTCATCTCATGTCTAAACTCATCCATCTCCCGTCTAAAGGTGGCCTACTGCTCATTAACAAGGCAAGCTAGATCCTCAAGAGCGGGGTTCTCATAGGCAGGCCCATGAGAACCTAACGGGTGGCCTCTCTGAAGCTGAGGCTGCTGCTGTTGATGAGAGGGATACTGGGGATGATACTCCTACTGAGGTTGTTGCCACTGCCTCCACGACTGTTCCTACTGATAGGGACAAGGACTTGGCTGCTGGTATTGTGGCTGCGGATGTGGTTGTGGCTGTGGGAATTGGGGTTGCTACTGCTGCTGCTGGCTGAACTTCCACCCTTAACTGGAGGCTACTTCTGGGAAGAGGCACCTCTGGTCGACCAACGGAATTCAGGATGGTCTCGTCGAATCCCAGGCTGAGGTCGATCATACCAAATCCCATTGACATCTATCAATGGCTCCTGCTCGTAAGTGGGTGGGGGAAGAACTGCCAAGGACTGATCCGACTGGTATACCACCATCTGAGTGTCCTAAGATGGTGGTGGCCGGTAGTACTCCTGCGGCTGCTGGAATGACTTCGCATGTACATGGTGAACCTGTCTGGGTTGGCTGGAGTGCTGGGTCGAGTTGCTGCTGCCGGGATCTGCCCGTGACCTGAGGCGGGACTGAGAAGTCGTCTATGCCTCCTGGAGACACATGATCTGGGTCTTCAGGTTACTTAGTGTCAGTGCCATCTGATCTATCTGAGACATATCCTGGCACTGCTTCTTTTCTATCAACTCGATCCTGTCCAACTTCTCGCTGATAATCCACATATCAGCGGTTGTCGACTCTGCCTGTGTTGCAGTTGCTGATGATGTAGAAAGACCAGCATCGACCCATGCTATCCTATGATAAGACACGACCTGTGGTTGGGGCTTCCCCTGTGCATATAGTCAGGTCTGGGACATCACCATGTAGTTCTCTGCCATCTCCTCATAGATGGCCCAGACCTGATTCTCATACTTGGCAAAATATGAGCCTCCATAAGATGCATTCACTAGACCCTGCAGCTCCAGTGTAAGCCCGCAGAAGAAATTCTGGACAATGTTGGGCTTGGATATATCATGGTGAGGGAACTGGTCTGTGAGCTCCCTGAATCTATCCCATGCCTCATGAAATTACTCATTGGGGAGCATGGAGAAGTTGTTGATCGGTACTCTGGCTGCATTCGTCCGGTAGAGTGGGTAGTACTTGTTCAAGTACTCGTTCCAGAGCTGTTCCCAAGAGGTGACGAATCTCCCTAGGTGCTTCAGCCAGTTGGCTGCTTTGTCCATTAGGGAGAACGGAAAGGCCATCATCTTGATGGTGTCCTCGTCCACAAGGAGATCGTGGACAATACTGCAGATCATCTTGAATTCCTGAAGATGGAGGTGTGGCTCCTCTGTGGCGAGTTTATGGAATCAGGGGAGAAGCTGGATCATCTGAGGTGGGAGCTTGGAATCTCCCAAAATGGCTAGCAACACTATCCATCTATGGGTCAGAGTTGCACCAAGGTTGTGCAACTCCCTCACCGGTCGTGCAGGTGCTGCTGGCTGTGCGGGATCCTCAGGGTCTCCACCCTCAGGAATCTATGGTCCTCTATCTCTACCGGCTCTGCGCTGCTCTTTATCGGCTCTCATCTGCTCCATCTCTCGGCACATGTCCACCATGAAAGCTCTCTGGTCTCTGATCTGCCGCGGCATGGTCTCTAGAGAGACTACAAGGTATTGTTGATGTCACCCTGATCAAGTATGTATGTCTGAGTCCCGCTTGGTCCATCGGTGCACTCCTCACTGCCGGCCATGGTCTCTGCAAAGGTACAAGACCCAAGCTTAGGTGCCGATAAATCATCAACTGTCTGCTGCGGTCTCTGCTTGGGTACCTCAAGACTGGTAGAAGGATGCTCGAGGGGGAACAAGGTGGAGTCAAACCCGGGTTCAGAGAGTGGGTCTCGGCTCTCACGAACCAACCTAGATGAATGGACTGGAGTCTCGAAAGCGGTGCAGCCAGAGGCTTCCTAAGGGATCTCCTTCCCATCATCTTGATGTAGCGAGTGAAGGCAGATGAGATCTGGAAAACACACAAGATCAGAAAGTAAACCCCCAATTCACCTACTCACGCAGAGATGATGATCGTAAAGGCTCGATCTTTTATCTTGTCAATTTTATTATGTGATAAAACACTCTTTCAGAGTGATTAAGCGAGCTTGTAGGAACCCAATGCTCCTAACAGACTGTCCCGTATAAAAGGCTAGTAGTCTGCCAAGAGTTTGGGTATGGCTCTATCTTAGTGTGTGGGTCACTCTCTCGCTCATCCAAACCATACAATGAGGATATTACTCTCCCAAGACATATTTTTCGGTGAGGTGTCTTTTAGGATCAAGTGAGTTTAGCAGTCCCAGTTATATAGTTTTTCTTTATAAATGTTTTTCAAGCAAGCAATACCTAACGGATTTTTCGGTTCTCTTGATTATTTTAAGTCCAAAAATAGGGGGAGAAAGCGAAAAAGTTGATGCACGATCAAACACGATGATGCATGCAGAGTAAGAAATACGTATCTGACTCCAACTCTCTACATTTAGGGAGATCCACGCATAAATTAAAGAAAGAACTAAAACTACCTATATGATGCGAGAAGAAATTGACCTTAGATGAAGCACTGTCTACATGCGAAGAATGGTAGTTAGCCAATCAAACTAAGTCCGAAGTCCAATCTTGGGAACCACTCGGTGCCCGCCACAACGGGTCCTGCCAGCGCTGTTTGTAGTTCCCCACATCACGTGGACTCGAGCCTAATTGAAGTAACTTTTTCTTGTGATTTAATTAATAAGGTCTAATTAATCGATCTATAGGTGCATACAGATAATTAAGGTTGGACCTTAATTAATTACGTCACAATCAAATAAAATCCTAAGTCTACGGGACAAAACCTTCGAAAATCAGATAGACAGTAAAGAAAATGGTAGAAAATAAATCCGGTGAAAATCCACGGTGAGGTCCCCCAAGCACACCGATGCTCAGCGAAACAAACCCCGAAACAATCACTAAGTCCAGTGTCTGTCCTATATTATTACAATAATAATAACAACAGAAAATAAATCTACGTCTACTCTAAACCATACTACAGCTCCCCACACTCCTGCTCCTCCTCTCATACGCTCTCTTGCGGCTCGATGCAGAAATGAGCCGCCTCCAAGTCACGTGGGTGCCTTGTCTTTTCGAAGATTGCTGCCCTCATTCGTCGGCCGTCGCAAGGAAGACAGAATAGAAATGGTGTCAGTCCACAGTTATTAAAAAATGTATCAGATATAGCAAGAAATCACATAAGGAAACTGACTACTAAGCCGTGCCCCTCGGCAACGACGTCATTCTGATGAGTCAAAAATCTAGATACTCAGGTTAAGTAATAATTAAGATCATTGTGACCCGAATAACGAGGCTAAGTCAACAAGAAAAAGAAGACCACCAAAATAAAAATCAATCAATCAAGCCAAGATAGCGGTCTCGCTAATTTATTTTACCTGGTATAGCTACTAAGGTTGAACACAAGGAGCATGTGATGCTAATGCTACGAAGTAGTCGAGAATCCCAAAAAGATAAAAAAATGGTGGTTTTTAATTTTTCATTTTTTTTGTAATTTTTAATATTAAGACAAAGGCTAAAAGGAACCAAAAATCAACACTTATCCATTATTTGAAGACTCAAAACAACTCAAAATATCAAACTAAAATTGTTTTTGGCTTTTTAAAATATTCAAATGCTTTTCTGGATTTTATGGATTTTTTTCTGATTTTTAATTAATTTACTAAAAATGAAATAAAAGCAAAAGCAACAAACAGTGTACAGCTGAGATCTAAAGGCAAGTTAAAATGATTTAAAATGCTTGTAAAATCCCAACAACAATTTTATGATAAACTACAAGCAAAGATCTAACTACAGAAGAAGAAAACTTATTTTTTTGAATTTTTATGAATTTTTAATGATTTTTCTAAGATTTTTAGTTTTTTTCATTTTTTTTAGATTTTATAAATGGGAATAAAATGAAACTTGGACTGAAGTTGAACACAGCAAAACAAACATACAAGGATTTTTATCAAAATTTTTTAAGGGTTTTTAATATTTTTAATTGATTTTTAAAACAAACAAGAGCTATTTTTTAGGTTTTTGAATTTTTTAAAAATAATAAACGGAAACAAAATAAAACCAAAAATTCACAGAATTTCCTACACCATGGCAGGAGCCATGCATCAAAATCTCGTGATTTTTGGACAAAGTTTGTTATTTATTGAATAAAAAACTAAACACACAACATATGGGGCTTAATATGCAAGGAAAATATGTTTCAGGGGCTAAATACAACATGCATAAAACTATAGGGCCCAGATTGCAATTTCTCCATAAATTCCAGCACATGTCACAAATTAGTACGCACAGGGGTATACTTGCAATTAATAAAAACTAAGCATTCAAACCATAACAACAAAGAAACTCGAGGTACAGACTGCAAATAACCCAAACAACACCTGACGAACCACGTGAGTCTACCCAAGCTGGACTAAAAAGTAAATATGGAAAACTGCAGGTGCTAACATGCAAAAAAGTCCTACTGTATACTTTTTATTTTACAGACTAAAAGACAAACTGAAATAAATGCAGGCAGGACTGAGCAAATTACCCATACTGCACGTGCGCTGCGCGTGGGGTAGACAGGTGGCTGGTGTTGAGTGGACGAAGGCGGATGGCTCTGGCAGTTGTCAGATTAAACGGTCTAAAGAAGGTGCGAACGTGGGCGGTACGAGGGCCGTTAGATGTCAGATCTAACGGCCTAACAGCTGCAGACACTCAACGGCTGTGATGGCCTCTGGGTGAGAAGCATGATCCGACGATGGAAAGAGGCGCTGGAAGAACTCCACCTGGGAGAAGTTCACCAGAGCACCGAGGGGTATCGATGACTTCGATGAATGATCGGACCGTGGCCAGCTAGTCGTGGGACTCCTCCGCATCGGGTGAGTGGATCGGATGGGCTCGATGATGGCCGGATCTCCTGAACGGTGGCGGGGGCTTGGGCGAGCTCCGGCGAAGCGGGTCGAAGGTGGATTGGGTGGTCTCCATGCGTGCTACAACTGGCAGGATAAAGCTCAGACTCGGAGGAGTGCTTTGGTCGGGGTTATTGAACCAAAGATAAAGGGAAGCGGTGGTGAATGAGAAGGAGGTCTCTAGCGTACGTGAGGGTCGAGACCTAGGGCATAATCTTGGCTACCCGAGCCAAGATTCGGATGATCAGATTGCGTAAGAAGGTGGGCGATGAGCTGGGTGGTCGATCGAAACGATTGAATGAGGGTGACGAAGCTCCGACCAGCTGGTCGGAGCTGGTGGAGCGACGACGGGATGAAGATGAAAGATCGAATTAGATAATGGAGCTAGGAACGGTGAGGTAGATACCTGAGAGTCCTAAAGTGATCTTGTGCTCCAGGGGATGCGGTCGGTGGTGATCGTCGCCTCAACCTCGCTGCGGAAGGCGGGGGAGGCTCGTCGTGGTGGAGCCACGAGACTTGTGCGTCAGCTGCAACGCTCCTTTCCGATGACCAAGGGTATCCTCCAATTGCTGTCACCAAGGCGATGGACTCTAGGCTGGCAGAGAGAGGTGCGACGCGAGCTGGGTTACTAGGGACTCGAATGAAGAATATATAGCCCTTCCCAGGCAATATGGAAGAATCGGGGCAAGCGTGCGAACCAAGAATGATACGCGCCTCCCTAGGGATTCGTGAGGATCACCGATCCACTAGGGAGAAGCGAGCGGAAAAATTGGAGCTAAAGGATGTGGGATCCGCTTTGAAGAATCGGGAGAAATCGATGTGTGAGAAGGATCCGCGAGGAAGAACGTCCAAGAGGGGTAGTTGACCGGGGTCAACATCCCTCCTGAACCAATCAGAAAATAGCTGGTCAAAAAGAATTGTAAAATAAAGTAAAAATAGAAATGATTTTAAATTACAAAATGTTCAAAATGAAAACATTTAATATTTTTCAAACTATTTTTTTGTGATTTTTAATTATTTTTATGAAAAATAAATTATGGCATATACAATATATTATATTATGTACATGTATAAAATATCTATGTATTTGTATATTTATTTTTATTTTCTTATTTTTGCATAAATATGCCAATTTTATATTTTATTTATTTACAACATAATATTGGGAGTATAAAATAATTTTTGTTTTGTTTTATTTTTTATTAGTTATTTACAAGTATAAAATAAATAGGTAATAATAGGTATATACATGTATCATATACATGGTGAGAGAGAATTTTATTTTGTTTTTATTTTATTTTTTTCAATTTTTATTTTATTTTTAGAAGTATTTACATGGGTATAAAAACACCTTTTTATTTTTATTTTTGTAAAAATAAATTATATACATAAGTGATAAATATATACAAGGTAGATGGTCCTATCTCTCTCTACTTATCTTATTTGTCGATCAGGCCCATGCTGGACCCTCTCTTGGGTTCAGGTCACTCAATATTTATTCTAAATATTTCCTTCTCTTTCTTTTATTCTTTATCCTTTTATTTTTACACCAATACATGCTAATTATTAGATATTAACATATGCATGCTATTGGTAATTTATTGTATTTACAACTATATACATGATGGTTTGCCAAGATATTTAGCTAAACTAAAAGAATAAAGAGTGATGAATGGGGATTCATCATAACCCCGATCTTGATTTTGAGTTGACTGAGGGTATAGAGAGTGTGTGCACACCCTAAGATAGGGCCCAAATCCCTGCCTTCCATATCAACGTACCCCGCTCTTAGTGAATATCACATGTTGAAGAATTCGAAGTTCAACTAACCAACACTAAGTACCCTCTGCTTGCTTCAGCAAGTAGATAGAGGTGAAGCAGTGGTGCGACATGATAAGTTCCTTAGTAACCCCTCGGGCGCAAAGTGACAAGCCTTGTCAGCCTCCGCCTATTTTGATAGGTAGATAGGGGCAGGTCCCTGAACTTTATCGGTATTAACCGAGTAAGCTGGTGATAGGAGCTAAGAGAGGAAGGGCGTTGGTATCTTAGGCGACAGGTTAAACAAGGGAGACACAACTGGCATTGAGCCGACTCTCCATAAGTTATTGTGTAATCCTTGCTAACTTTTCTTGAAAATCACACTTAAAATCAACAAGATTAATCGGACCCAGCTTCGGGTCCTTTATTGAGTGTGAAATCGGGGTTTGTGATCTAATTGATTGCTTAAGGTAGGAGTCAAAACCTATCTTCACACACTTGTGCTCCTGACATTGCTTCCTTTTCGCCATCAAAGATGACTGATTGGAGGGATATTTACTCAGACTTCGTGAATCTCTCATTGAACCTCTCAAGAAGTATGTCTTCCTTGGTCCGAGCGTAATTCAGGCCAACCGAACTCATGACCCTCTTGAGTTTGGGATCTCTCACTCTTGGGATGGTCGCCCTCAAACCATTCCCTCTCTCTCCTCTCATGTCACAAAGGAAGACCTTCGTCTCGGTGGGAATATCTTCATTCCTAAATCTTCTTCTAATATGGACCACATTGTTGTCCCAGGTGCAGAAGATAAACCCAAAACCAAGATGCATCCTAAGAGAAACCCTGGCGAAGAAGAGCACAGAGATGACCCCATGCGACAAATCCTTGCCCGTTTCGCTAGAGCTGAGCAGCTAAATGCAGAGCTTATGGCTAGGATGTGACAAGTAATTGAGGTGGGTGGAATAGACAGACCGATGGTAGATGCCTATAACCCAGCTGAGATTGAGATGAATAATTGGCTCGTATCTGAGGTACCAGCATAGGCATTTGAGCTAAAGCCCCATTTCCTTGGGATGCTATCGAAGTTTAATGGAAATGCCACAGAAGAAGCATATGTTTTCTTGAGAGATTTGGAGTTGGTGTGTAACATCCTTAGTAATCCTAGGGTTGGACAAGATTACATTAAGCTGAAGGCTACCCGTTTGCCTTAGGAGATAAGGCTACCCATTGGTTGAAGAATCTCGAGGTTAGATGTATGAACTGGTTGCAATTCAAAGACTTATTTTTGAAGAAGTTCTACCCACTCAGTAGGACTAACCAGATGAGGACAAAGATCGCTAGCTTTTCCCAGGGCCCCCATGACCCATTTCATAAGAATGGGATATATTTAATGATTTGAACAAAAATGTCGTTGCCATCGCATTACCAAGGAGATCTTAGTCCATGCCTTGTTTTGTGGTATGACCCCTGAAATGCAGGGGTTATTAAGTGCAGCTTGTGAAGGTAGCTATCTGAATAAGAATGAAGATGTCATATGAAAGATCCTAGAGCAGATGACAGAAACCGGCAGATCTCATGCCACCAGGACCTATCAAGTATCTCCCTCAAGACTATCTAATGAGACACCTACGAGGACTGTAGCGGATCTGACAGATGACCTAATCCCTAGCATGGGGATAATAACTGATAATCTCACCATGGTAGAACCGATCCACAAGAGGGTCACTGACCTTGAGGCACTTTTACGATTGCAAAAACAACTGGAGGAACTGACTGAGATGGTAGCTAAGATACGACTACCTGCACCTTCTGCACCACCTATACCTGTACATCAAGTTTACCTAGTACATGAGCATGTACAAGGGCCTCGGAGCAGTTGGGTTGAGGAGCAGTAGTACACTGAGCAGTTGTAGCATGCACCCCCATAGGTAGATTCAGTCTACGAGGAGCCTCCGTAGGTGTTTGAGATCAACGGGTTGTGGTACAGTCATGACCCCATCGACAGATAGTCGGGGCGACACCCCTAGCTTACTAGGAAACCAGCTCTATCCCCACACCACGTTTTGTGCAGTCCCAGCTTGGAAAAGGATACCAGCCTCAGCAGCACCAGCAGCAATGTACATTCCATTCGGGCTAGCAGGGCTCACCACCACCTTACAACTTATCGTCCCACCCACAACAGTATCGACAGGGCCAGCATGGCCAATATAGACAGCAGAATTACTCATTTTCTAGTCAGCAGTAACAGACCCCACCCACTAGTGATTTGGGGTCCCTCACCTTTGCCATCCAGAGTTTGACCGATAGGGTTCAACAGATGCAGAATTATTACCATGACATAAGAACAGATCTAAACCATGTCTTACACCACAAAGATCAGCAGATGGCACCATGGACTCCAATTCCCATCCAGGTTCAGGCTAACCCTAATATCCTGAATCAGGGTCAGCATCGACCACGAGATTAGGTATATTATTCAGATTATTCTCTATCTGAACATGAGATCCTTTCATACTATAATGTTAATCATATGTCAATTAGGATTGGAAGGACCGTGACCATACCTGATCGGACATGTGAATACAAGGAGAACACCACCAAGTCTCTACATGAGGAGAACTTGGAGGCAGAGGAGCATCATTACCACCACCATCACCTTCAACAACGGAATAAAAGGATTTCAAAATCCCCCAAACACCAAAAAAATAGAAAAGCAAAAGAACAAAAAGATGGGGAGGAGCACAACCAATGAATCAAGTGAGCCTGATGAAGATCATGCATCTCCATCCGAGGAGGATGCACCAGGAGTAGCAGTAGATGCACCACCTATTTTGTTTCATGAATTTCTTTCCATTCAGAGTCAGAGTTCCAATCCTGTACAGAACTCAGCTTCCCATTTGAATGAAAATATTTCCTTTTCGGAATCTGGGTTGTCATCAATAATCCCTTTCCCCCTGCTCTTAAGGGTGGAAAGAAGGAAACTAAAAAAATCCAAAAAGACCATCCTAAGATGGCTGAGTTTTGCAATAAATATATCAAGGTCACAATCCCCTTTGATAAATATGTGGATATGACATATGTACTTCCGAAGTACCTTAAGTTGAGATGCATACCTACTAGGGTCGGCAGGAAAACAAGAAGCCATGTTGAGAAGCTTGCTTTGTCAGTATCCACTACTTGCGCCATCAAGAATGTGTTTCCAAGGAAACGAAGGGACATGGGTGCCCATTATGTGGTGAGTCTTGTTGATGACACTAGGTTGCACGTACTCTTCTGGATAATGGATCCTCAATTAATCTGATGCCAATAACCCTCTACGAGCGGCTAAATGTAAGACATCTTAAGAAATCCAGAACTTTACTCCAGTGCAGATAAATCCACTAAGAGGTCCAAGGGAGAACTAAGGAACATTATCATCAATGTCGAGGGACGGGATTACATGGTTGACTTTACAGTCCTTGAGACAGAGACCCCTTGAAATTGGAGAGATTCACAGATCATTCTTGGAAGGCCCTTATTGAGGACAACATGAGCCTTATTTGATTATAAGGTCGGGAAAATTCAGTTCTAAACTCCAGTGGAGATGAGGAACTTGAGATGAAGCAAACAAGGTGGCAGAGGCCAGATACTGAATCTAGCACCGAATACTTCGTCAGAAGAAGATTATGTTCATGTAGACATCGTTGGGCCATGGATACAAAACCCAGCTAGCATCGATGAGTCTCTGTCCATTAGAGAGAATCTTGTACATGAGACAGTTTACGAGATCCTTTAGAAAGAACAATGTGCGGAAAGTGCATCCACCTACATCTTCGATGACACAGAGGCCCAGCTGGGCCTGTCAGTCCTTCCCTCTTTAAGACAATCAGAAGATGGGGATGATGAGTCAACCTTGGCTTTCACTTATTGCTTAGATACTTTTGGCGATCCGACTCCAAAGCTGAGTCAATTCATTGTAGTTACTTCAGAGACAGATCCAACCATTACTAGCACAAAGCCAAAATTGATTGAGACGGATTTTATCGATAACCATACTTTATCTAATCTCAAACCATTACCCACAACCTTGAAATATTCCTTCCTTACGGACAAGAGAGGACTTTCCAGTCATCATCAGTTCATGATTGACCGAGGAGCAAGAATCTCGCATGTTATGGATCCCGAAGAAAAACTGCAAGGCGATAGGCTGGAGCATCTCCGATCTCCATGGGATAAATCCTGCTCTGTGTTCGCATCATATCTACCTTGAGACTGAATCTAAACTCTCTTGTGAATTCCAGCGTAGGTTGAATCTAAATTTACAAGAGGTCGTGAAGAAAGAAATTGAGAAATTGAGTTAATGTGTGAAAGTTAGGTTTCAGACCCCTATTGTATAGTATACCTGATTAAAATATTCATTTTATTTATTATTTACTATTTTTTAAATTTAATAATTCTATACTTTTGTAAATATTATTTATAATAAATTAAGTTATTAAATTGGAATAAAACACTAAATAAAATATTAAAATAAAATAGGTACATAAAATACATAGATGAAATACCGATGTCTATACCTATATAATAAATATACCTATTTAATTAAGTGTATATAGTATATCAAAGAAATATAATAAAAATATATTTAAGTATTTAAAAATATTTTATAATGTTATATAATAATATAATATAATAATAAAATCAAAAATAAAAATAAAATACTTCAAAACATAGACTAATATACCTATAATTAAGTCCTAAAAGGTAACTTGTAATTATATACCTCTAAAAAATACATAAAAATCACATTAAAGTTTTTATAAAAATAATAATAAATGTTCATTTTATAACTTAAAAATAATAAAATCATTTATTATTTTTTTATAATTTACAAATATTTTTCAGATTAGATTTTTTATTTGGTCCACGTCCTCGTGAGTTGAACAAGGTCAACTCCTTTGACCTGCACATGCCTGCTGTCAGACCTCGTTTGACCCCATCTTTTGTAAATTTTTGAGCCCAACCTGTTCATTATTTTGGGAAGATTCCTTAATGGATTTTCATCAACGATCAATGCTCTTTCACGTTGGCTCATTTCCTCGAGCTTTGGATTACTGACGTTCCTGATTGACCTCGTTCTTTGGAGCCACTCTACCATGTACAAAAAACCCCGACCTCCATTCAAATTTTACCCTTGATCCCTTTTTCCCCGCATAAACCCTAAACCTCATGCATCTAAGTGAATCCTGGTGACATCAGGAAGCCCTAGGAGGTTTCAGCGACCAAATTGTTGTTGAATCGAGGTTGATCCCGGAGCTCCGCCACCTCCTCCGGTTCTATCTTTGCCTTCGACGGGCATAGTCTGGTAAGCTTCATATTTCTTTTGTCTTTTTATTCTTTAAAGTAGTCTTATCCAAATTTAGGTCTTAGTTTCGCGTGATTTAGCGTTGTTTTCCTTGAATCCCAAAATCATCGCCACCCCATTCCTACTGACTCAGAACCTCACTGACTACCCACACCTTCTTCCCTGACGTGAGTCCTATGCCACACATACCTCGGCCACTTAGTTCTGGCTCAGATCTAAGGAATCGAGTCTCCTTCTCTGCCTTTCGTCGGAGACCGTCACCCAATCGTGCTCTGCTACTATTCCCTTAACTAGAGCCACCCTTAGATCCACCTTTTTGTTGTAACTAACACTTACAGGGAAGATCAAATTACGGAGGCTCATCGAGTCCCTTGAACCCCCAAAAAAACTCTCCAGGTGATGGGACACTCCAGGGCTCCATCATAGAGCTCTGGGTCTTTTTGAACGTACTTCCATTTGAAGATCAAATCCAAGAACACGTAGAGAACTTTAGCAGTAAGGGAGGCGACCGAAGTTGCATGGAGGAGGTGATTGAACTCCGCCCGAGTCGAGTTCTTCGGCAGGGCATCAACCGTTGGATCGTCGCCTCGCTCCAGTTCTAATCAGGACC
Organism: Ottelia alismoides; assembly: GCA_037367405.1. NCBI lineage: Eukaryota > Viridiplantae > Streptophyta > Magnoliopsida > Alismatales > Hydrocharitaceae > Ottelia > Ottelia alismoides. The sequence continues at coordinate 43,100 of JAZKJV010011654.1, read as the reverse complement.
GTTGGATCATGACATCTTGACACCGTAAAATCTGTGGAGAAATCTAATCACCATTGTTCGTGAGTGAACTATCATCGTCGCATCTAGATGCAATGTGTGGCATAAGTGGCACCATTAGCTCGTTCGTCCATGCTATTTAGCTGGGTAATTTGTATATCAACCCTACCAATTTTTGTAATTTAATATTGAGTAGATAAACTTTCCTCTACAGTGTTAGTTATTTTGTAATATTTGTGCATAGGACCATGCCTTTAATTTAATTTGCACTTTTGTCCTTTATTGACTCTGTTGAAAGAACCTGGCTATTTTGCAATCAAGCCCTTGCAAGTTTGATTTATTAGCATTTAGTCAGAAAATTTGAATATTAAGTTGTAACTTTTTGGAGAAATTGCATTGTGTCCCCAGCTTTTTATTTTATTTACAAAATATCCCTACTAGTATTGTAGTTTCTATTTGTTGTTTCTATTTATTTAAAATAGCTATTTTTCTCAAAAAAATCTCAAAAAAGGTGTCGATTCCTGATTACATGTACTTCCTCGTTATATATTTATTTGTAATTTTAGGACTTTTTAGGATTTATTTAAAATAAAAAATAGCCTTATTTGCCATTGTCTATAATTAAAAATACATAAATATTATAAAAGTTTTTTGAAAAATTCCAAAAAATATACTTTGTGTTTATTTAGTTATTTTGAAACTCTAGACCAAAAATCCCTAAAACTTACAAAAGAAAACTCCTAAAAATTGAAAAACCCTAAAAACACGTATAAAAATCTACAAAATTCTTTAAAATTCTAAATATTATGTTTTCTTTATATTATTATTTATATATTAAAATTAATTTGGATAAATTTTGATTCTTTTTGCTATTTTTTATCTCTATTTTAATTCAACCTATTTAGTTAAACCTTGTTTTAGGGTATTTTTCACTTTAAAAATATATTAAAATTAGCAAAAATTACTAAAAAATTATAAAATAATAAAAATTTATTTTAAACCTAAAAATGTTTATTTTCTTTATTTTGATTATTTTTATAATATTTATATCTACCATAGCCTACATTGTATATATACTCTACATATAGCCCTATATTATATTTTAAGAGAAGAAGAAATATAAAAGTACAAAAATATAAATAGAAAATACAAAAATAAAAAACTAAAAATTAAATACAAAAATATAAAATAAAATAAAATAACAAAAAATAAAAAACCCACAAAATAATTTTTGGATAAGGAGTTGAGACGAAAATTGTGCTTGGATTATTTACCTTTGCTCGCTCTAGTCCTTTGCTTCCTGTGTTCGACCTCTGCTTACTTGCCATTATAAATTATTAGTAGGGTATACTAAATTTTAACTCTTGCTTTTAATCGATGAATTATCTACGTAGGTTAATTGTTGAGATAGCGAGAGGATCCGAGTAGTCGCCTCAGTGATAGTGAGATTGATTTGTTAGGCCATTAATTAGGGAGTCTTATTTTCTCGATATTTCAAACGGAGATCAGGCCCTTCGTAGGCAAAGTTAGTGGTAGAGGAGGTGGCGGAGCTCCTGGATCAACCTTGATTCAACACCGATTTGCTCGTTGAAACTTCCTAGGACTTCTTGTTGTCACCAAGATTCATATAGATGCATGAGATTTAGTGTTTAGGCGGTGGAAGAGGGATCAAGAATGGAATTTGAACATAGCTTCGGTTTTATGCAGATGGTGGAGAGGCTCCAAAAAATGAGGTCAATCGGGAATGCCAACGATCCAAAGCACGAGGAAATGAGAGGCATGAAATAACATTGATCGAGGACCAAAATTTATGAAGGATTCTTCCCAAAATAATGAACAGGATGGGCTGCAAAAATCGACAAAAGATGGGGTCAAACGAGGTCTGATAGCGAGCAAGTGCAAGTTAGAGGAGTTGGTCTTGGTCAACTCACGGGTAAATCTGGTTGGTCCACGTGGACCAACTAGAAAAATCTATCTTGAAAAAGATTTGTAAATTTTTAAATAAACAATACATAATTTTATTATTTTGAAGTTATAAAATAAAAAATGTTTACTATTTTATAACATATGTATTATGATTTTTATGTATTTTTTAGAGGTATGTAATTACAAGTTACTTTTTTAGGGCTTAATTATAGGTATATTTATCAATGTTTTGAAGTATTTTTTTATTTTTTATTTTTAGTATTATTATTTTATTCACTAATTTTATAAAATTATAGATTTTTTTATATACTTAATTATATTTAGTATTATTATTTCATTCACTAATTTTATAAAATTATAGATTTTTTTATATACTTAATTATATTTTTATTATATTGTTATGATATCTTATATACACTTAATTAAATAGATACATTTATTATGTAGGTATAGATATAGGTATTTCATCGATGTATTTTATATACTATTTTATTTTAATATTTTATCTAGTGTTTTATTCCAGTTTTAATATGTGCATTTATTATAAATAATATTTATAAAATTTTTAAAAAAATAAAATTATATAAGTAAAAAATAATAAATAAAAATGAATACTTTAATTGGGTATATTATACAATACGGGTCTAAACCTAACTTTCACATCTTAAGTCCAAAAAATATGAAACTACCTTAGTTAAATAGATTATTAAAAATTATATAAAATTAAAGCGATTTTGATATAGTTTGAGTTTATATTTGAGAGATATGGGACTTTTTGGAATTTTATTTAGACTGTAACTTTTACATTGTATATTATTTTTATATGATGGTAATTTTGTAGTTTTCTATATTTTATTGTATACAACTTTCATGTATAATGTTTCTTTATTTGATGTATAAAAAATGGAAAATAAAACAAGTCCCAAAAATAAAAAATAAATGAATAAATAAAAGGGATTTTTATTGTAGTTTGGACCCTTATCTCCCCCTACATTATTCCTTGTCAACCTAGTTGATTTAGCCAAGATTCGGTGGTCGTAAGTTCTACACAAAGCCAAAACTCAGTCGGTGTGTTGACCACACAAAATCTCAACTAAAGTCAACAATTAACCCACACTATAGATCAATCAATTAGAAATAAATGTGGAGTTAAAATTTATTTTTAACTCTGCACAAAAGATGTATAGCAAGCAAGCATGCAGAGAGTTCGAACACAGGGAGCAAACAGGGTAGAAGCACAAGTGTGTGAGTGTGAAGTGTGTCTACACTATGCAAACAAAGAATTTTTGTGGGTTTTAATTTTTTAATTAATTTTTTTTATTTAATTTTTAATTTTGTATTTTGATTTTTAATTTTCTGATTTTTATAATTTTATATTTTATATTTTTTCAAAATTGGAATATAAACACAATGTAATAAAAGAGAAGATAGAATATTAATAAAAATATGCAAAAATAGCCAAAAATTCAGAAATAAAATCTTTTTGATATTTTTATAATTTTTTACTGTTTTTGTGATTTTTGGGTATTTTTCAAAGTGTTTTTGGTATTTTTAAATAGCAAAATGAACCAAAACAGCGAACAAGCTACTGGCTAGGGATAAAAATGGGAATTAAAAACAACAAACAACCACAAAATTTTCCCAAACTAATTTTTAAATAAAGATAATAAAATCTAGAACAAACAGGAGCTCAGTTTGTATTTTTCTGAGTTTTCTTTGATTTTATAAATTTTTTTGAAGTTTTTATGTATTTTTGAATTTTTAAGGCTTTTCTCTTGAGATTTTTAGTGATTTTTGGACTGACACTAAAATAAATTGTAATACACACTAGGTAATTATTTTGGAATTTTTTAAGGTATTTTAATATTTTTTGGTATTTTCTAAGATAGACAGTAGGCAAAAAACATGTTTTTGATTTTTAATAAATGTTAAAAAGCAATAAAATCAAAAACTAAAAATACAGCGTTAAAGTCCAAGAACACAGGAGCTTAAGTTTAATTTTTGAGAATTTTTGGAATTAAAATGGGGCTCCAAATAAATGTTACAAGTTCACAAAAATATCACAGCTGGTAGGGGTATAAGTGCAATTATCATAATATTCAGGGGCATAAATGCAATTTTCCACAAAATATTGAACTGAGTATTTAATTTCCAGTACCAAACATAAATTACAAAAGCCGCAGGGGTGTCGGCATAGAGTACCCACCAGGGCGCGTGACTTGCACACGCCTGGTAGGGACTGAAAAGTAATTTCCACAAAATCTGAGGGCTTACATGCAATTTCTCCAAAAAATTAACACTGAATATAATATTCCTTGGACTGAGACAAAATAATAATAGACCCGAGGGCCTCCTCGCAAAATGCCCACACCTCATGTGAACAGGTCACGTGAGGTGACGTGGCGGAGGACCTATATGCAAATATTTTACGTCTAAGGGTCTACTTGCAAGATTTACAAAATATTTAAACTACTAACAAAAGTTTTGGGACTAAAACTAAATTACAAAAATAGCGAGGGTTCAAACGCAAAATACCCTCACTGAGACGATCCGACGGTGGAGGCTAAGCCACTTGCCACGTGGTGGCACGGCATGGCTCGATGACGATTCAGTGATGGACGTCCGGGATTAGATGGATCTCGACATATCTAACGGTTGAGGTTCTCGAAGATCCAACGGCTGGTGGTGGATCTGGGCTGGGCTGATGATCGAATGGCTGACGGACGATGACGAAGAATAGGGAAGAACTCGCCGCCTGCGAGCTTCCCTGATCTCCTCCTTCCTCCTCGGGCACAATCTCGAGCTGCAAAATGGCTCAGCGGGATCCCCTGGCCCTCCTCTAGAGGCTGGGGGAGGCAAAAACCTCTGATGAAGCTCGGAGAGGCGGCGCGAGGTCGGCGGAGCCACGGTGCTCCAGGTACCTCGGCCGGCCTTCAAAATTGCTCCCAGGTGCTTCAAGCTTCAGGACCTGCACAGAGAAATGTTACGGAGGTCGAGGGCAAAATGCCTCGACCTCCAGTGGCTCTCTAAATGGGGGGAACTACGAGATGGGTACTCGCCGGAGTTGCGCTCCGGCGAGGTGATCAATGAGGTGATTAGATGGTTGGTTTGACGAGAAAGGAAGGTCTGGATGAACCTAAGACTACCAGGAACGTAATGAGAATAAAAAGAAGCGAAGAAATGGCCTCGATGGCCGGAGCCAGAGGGTAAATACCTCTACGACGAAGCTCGCCGGAGGTGTGGAACCCGCTCAGATCAAGTGCTACTCCGCCACCTTGAAGCCTAAAACTTGGAGCTGTCAACTCCAAGTACCTTGAGCTCTACTAAGGGGAGAAGATCTGTGGGAATTGCGGTTCAAAAATCGAATCGAAGTCCAGGGGGTGCTTTTAAGTTGTTTGACCCGATGCCTAAAGAGGTCCAAAGGCCGAGGTGCTTCGGGCAGATCTTTGGCCCACGACCCAGGGATTCACATAGGCGTGAATCGCCATTCAACGAGGGATAGAAGTTGTGTAGGAGGATACACGAAAGAGTGAATGAGGGTCCCTCGAAAAAAACGAGAAAGTGGGTCAAAACCCACTCCGGTCAGAAGCTGCAGGGCTAGGACACCTAGTTGACTGGGGTCAACTAGGGTTTGCACCTGGTTGGTCCACGTGGACCAACCAGGAAAAACCCTGAAAAAAGATTTTGTAAAATTATTTAAAAATAGGAAATGCTGAATTAAATTATGATCATTTTATAAAATATATTCGTTATTTTATGTAGTATTTTATTATGATTTTTAATTAATTTTATGAAATATATTTTATAAGTTTACTTTTAGCCCTATATAGGTATAATACCTATATATTTTGGTCTTTTATTTTTATTCTGTGTAATTTCATTTTATTATTTTTATTTCTTATTTTGTAAAATTATAAAATACTTTTATACACATAAATATATTTTTATTTCATTTTTTTGATATGTTTTGTATATTTAATAAAATAAAAGTAAGTAATGTATAGGTATGTACATAGTAGGGTTGAGCATTGGGCCGGGCCAGCCCGACCCGGTCCGAAACCCGGCCCATGTAGCCCGGCCCGAACCCGAGCCCGCAAAGAATTGGGCCGGGCTTTGGGCCTTAATTCAAGCCCAAATGTATATTCGGGCCGAGTTCGGGCCTGATAGGGCCCAAACCCGAAAGTCCGATAACCCGACCCGATAGCTAGGCCCGTTTCAAGGGCCCAAACTACCCGACCCATTAGCTTGACCCATTACTTATGCATATGAGTGATAATAGAATTTAGATGGATATTAAATTCTAAACATATTAATTTAGCAAAGTTAACAACTATCATTGTTATATATACCATCATGATAATAATTTATCATGTTAACAAACATATATTATAAACAATTACATTACATTGGTAATCTATTTGTCATGTTTAGAGCATGTTGTTGCACATAGCCAATTCGTATCATGGACATGATTCCTTAATATTATCAATGTGTAAAACATATTTGCATGTGTAAAGAATACTCATTTTTGTTGGGGATGGGTGGTGTATTTGTAAGATAAAAACAAGCTCAATATGTCCCGGAGTTCCAATTTGGGCCGGCCCGGCCCGAACCCGACCCATAATGTTTGGGCCGGGCTTGGGCTTGGCCCTAGATTTTGAAAAATAAAACGGGCCTAGACCCGACCCGTTAGCCCATATACTAAAATGGGCTTGGGCCGGGCCACGCCGAACCCGGCCCATGCTCAACCCTAGTACATAGGTCTAATACCTAGGTATTGTATATACAAATGTTTTTATTTTGAATTCTCTTTGTATTTTTATTCTGATTTTAATATACATATAAATTATAAATAATATTTATGAAATTATAAAAATATAAAAATACAAAAATAATGAATAAAGAATAAATCAATTATTTTAATCTACAAGTATACAATAGGGGACCAAAACTCAACTTTCAAACCGTAGCTCCGCCAAATGCGAAACCACCGCCATTAAATAGCTTATTTTCTTCTATATACAATTAAAGGTGACTATGCTGCATTTGGAATTTTTGTTTATGAGATACGTGTCTGGGAAGTTGGCATTCTGGAATTTTATTCAGACTATAACTTTTTATCTGTATATTATTTTTCAGTGAAATAAATTTTGTATTTTTCTATATAAAATTATCTACAACTTTCATGTACAAAGTTTCTTTATTTGATGTATAAAAAGTGGAACCAAAAATAGGTCCCAAAATGAATAAAGAATGAATAGAATAATATAGGTATTTGACCCTTATCTCCCCCTACTTTATTCCTGGTCGACCTATTCATCAAGATGCCTAGGTCTCGGGGTTTTGGGTCATAAAATGTTTACAATATTTTATTCTTTTTCTTTTCTTTTATTTATTCTATAATTTTAGCTTTAATTACAGTATTTTATACATTAATTGGATGCACATGCATGAATGCTAAGATGCTCTATTTAAGGCTATTTACAGGCATTTGCTAGGGTTTTTGATGCCAAATTGATAGAATAAAGATGATGAAATGTGGATTCATCACTAGTCATCAAGATGCCTAGGTCTCGGGGTTTTGGGTCATAAAATAACTTTGATAGTTTATTTTTTGTCTCTTTCTTTCTTTATTATATAATTTTGGCATTAAAAACAATATTTTATACATAATTTGTACAACAATGTGTGAATGCTAATTTATGAAAATTAGAGGTATTAACATGCATTCACTAAAGTTTTTAATGATAGAATAAAGGTGATGAAATGGAGATTCATCAATGGTACGGGTTTGGTTTTGGGGGATTCATAGGGATTCCAAAAGGGGGGATGGCATCACGAAAGAAACACGTGACATGTTGAGTGGGCCACATGGGGGGCAAAAGGGTTTCCTTGGCCGTTGAAGGGTGAGCAGGCAACCAAGATAGCATTTTCCCGACGAAACAGAATGATCATTTTCAGATGGTTGGGGTGTGGAAGGTTATGTAGGGGAGTTGGTTAAGGGTGCTTAAGATCATTGATTTTAAATTAGAAAAGAATACCCGAATCCATACGTAAAAGTTGTAGAAGAATGATCTTACAAGGTTTCAACAAGGAGCCCTCTTATGCTATTTTTGGAATGCAAAAATAAGGTATAGCGCACACTCTCCATGGATGGGGATATGGAGAAAAGAGGGAAACTGTCACCCCCTATACCTCAGGGAACATAACCCATTTGATAACTGAATTGAAAATTTACAATTCTTCTTATCAAAGAATATGTAAACTTGTTGGACATGTGATCCCACGGTGAGCCATTATGCAATAAATGTTATTGCAAATATCATTCCCTGATCTGAAATGAAGAATAAATAATTTGCATAATAGGTCCTTTAGTATAATTAGGGTTATGTACCATGGCTATTTTAATGATCATACAACTGTTGATTCAATTATTGAATCATGGAGGCTGGTGCTTGGATGAACATCTAAAGGGTTAGATTGAGGACTCATCAAGTACCGTCAAATGATTGTTAAGATGTGATCTCCAGCCTGAGTAGGAGATGGCAATCCTTTCTCACATAGGTTGATATCTGACCGACCTCTTGATGCAGGTCCTCTGCATAGGAATAGAGATTCAGAGGTGTCAGATTAGTTAGGTCAAAGAGTTGACTTAACAAGATCGAGATAACCAAAGTCCTATGTCGTATGCTGTTACGATATAGGCATGCATCCTCTGACCGGAGACAGATGTGTTACTATATGTCTAAGTATGTACACTTGGCAGACCAATAGGTTGATGACCTAACCAAGGTCTATACACCGATGCGCTGGTGTGCATATAAAGGCATATGAGTAATACGATCTCTCGAAGGGATCATATAGGTTCACTACTGAACCGGAAGACATGAGCACACTCATGAGATATTGGGAAGAATCAAATTCCGTGCACGGTCGTCTCGCTTTGGAAGCTTGACTGAATTTGTGGGTTTGATATATACTTTTGGAAAGTATATGATCAAGATCTGCCTATGATATATTCTTTTGGAAAGAATATGATCGATACCAAATCCCAATGATCAAATGAGAAACATACCGATGAAACCCTGAAGTAGACAATATAAAGTTGATCTAATACTTCAGGTTTATTTTAGGTCTTCTAGTATGCAGAATGTACATGTGTTGGGAATACCTGAGGGTGATGTGATCATAAACGATTGTATAACTATGACGCTACCATTCCTAGGGAGAGATTAAGCGGGTCTGGATTTTAGTGACTTCTCTCAATAGAGAAGTAATCTGATCTTGGTCCAAATGTTGGACATTGATCTGAATGTGATTCATATGCAATGAGAAGATTAGATTTGCGGTCTTGATTTAATCAAGCATCTATGGGAGGCTCGAGATCTGGATTTGAGATGTGATCTCAATATCCAAGTCACTATACGTGGAACAATACAATCACCCTATCCTTATCTCCAAGTATCTGCGGAGAAAGCGCATTATCCTTGAAAGAGTTCATGGATAATTTCATTGTTGATATAAGTATCCAAGCATCAAGAAAATTGATAATTAAATGTGATTTAATTATCATGGATAATATGAATTTGATTCATATTATAAGGAGAGTTATCTAAGATAATTAAATGTGATTTAATTATCAAAGATATGAATAATGTGAATGTGATTTATGTTATTTGGGCACCTGAAAAAAATCCAAGATGATTAAATGTGATTTAATTATCATGGATATGAATAATGTGGATAGCACTATCCATACTAATCATATATATTATAAATGTGATTTATAATATATTACAGAGAGCATATTGTGTTTTATATTTATTATATAATTGTTAATGAGAATGGGATTCACATTGAATGATTAATTGAAAATATAATTACATTTGGTTTAGGGTAGTGAATAAGATTCACATAATTTCAATGGCATGATTGATATTTTCCATAAGATAATTTGGAATTATTTTTTGTGAAAATATTATCAATAAGAGATGATGATATATATCATGAGATAATGAGATCTCATGATAATTTGAAGAGATAGACCAAGTCCACCTAAGAGGAGTGGACGGCTACAACTCTCCATGAGGAGAAGAGTAGCCGTCCACTCTTATGGGGAAATTGGTTTGTCCTCTTCATTATTTTCTCTTATCAAAGATGATTTAGTTTCGAATTAATTTTGTTGATTTATCAATGAAAATTAAATTAAATTAAATCATTAGTTGTTGTGTTTTTACAACAACATCTTGACCATTGAAAAAACACAAATCAATCTCAACCATTGATTGTGTGTTGTCCATGGATTGAGACCCATGGACTCCCAAAACCCTATATAAGAAGAGGCATGCCTTGCTCTTCGACTTACACCGACTCGATGAGTCTATCTCTCTCTCTTATTCTCTATACATGTTCTCTCTCTTCCTCTCTAATGACCGTCCACCATGGAGCCATTGTGAGAGTCGTCACCGACGTAGCATTATCGTTATGTTGCCAGATCATCTGCTCGTGGATCTCCATCTCCTTCGATGTGTCTCGCTCGTGAATAAGATGTTGGATCTCGTGTAACAAGATCAGGAGATCCGTCACTTGAATCATCAACATGAATTGCGAGAAGCACGCGATTCATCCCCGCGCTCACAAGTGTCTCCTCCGTCGGATCGGACTTGAGACCGAAGGTATCTTGGTTTAGAGACTCGATCGCAACCACGCTTCAATAGGTAATACGATTACTTGTTTGTCAAATGATCCGAGAAGTGTTCTTCGATCATGTGATTTCGTCACATAAATTTTTTTAATTTCCGCTGCATCGAGCAACTAGTGCGACTAGTCGCTCCCGATCGCATTCGATGCGATCATCACGCTTCCGTGATGCGCTTGAGGATTTTTCCCGTATATTTCAAGTGGTATCAAAGTCAGGTTGTCAAAGGTGTTGGATGAGATCCATGAACTTACGAAGATTTTGGCTCGTTTGGGTTCGTGAAGATTTTAGCATTTCAATTTTCGCAGCCCTGTATTGTAATAAAATTTCGCCCCTTTTTAAAATATTTAAGCACGAAATTTTAAATTGAAAAATATTCCTCATTAATTAAGGAAATAGTAGGATTTGAGTTTGTGTAATTTGGATTCCGTTTGCTCAAGATATGGTCGTTTTATTAACCATATATCCACTGTTTCGGGGATGGCGATTAGAGACGTAATTAAGATGTTAATTACGGTTTTAAAATACCTGAAAATGCATGCTTATCACATGGTTTCGTTTTTAAATCAAGTTATCAATATTTGGAAATTGATTTTGCTTAATTTGGATTTAAAATGAATGAGATATGATATTTTTAATTAGTGATGGTCACTGCTGGAAATTGCATGATTATCCAAAACCTTGTGACTGTCATTCAAATAAATTAATGGAAATTAATTTTTAATTTTCTGAAATGATTATTGATAAATATTTGAGAAATATTTAAAGATGATAATCAATTCCATGAAGGACATTTCACTAACCAAAATGATAAGATAGTTGATCTTGATCATGATTGGTTGATATGAAATCATCAACAAACATTGTTTTCATGCAAAACCCTAGTTTATCCTACAATAGTTGTAGGCCAACTTTTACATGCAAAACCCTATTGCTTGAATAGGATTGGGAACTTGTTTAGCAAATATCCTTATAATATTATCAAAATGGTTTTGATGAATATTATATGGTATAATTTCTGTTGAAAAACTGATGAGCATCTCAAAGTACATAATGATCTATCTGGAATTATCCTTTCATGAGGTGGATATGGTGTCTAGTCGGAGAGCATTGGGGCAGCGGGTTGCAACGTATGTGGTCCGTCCCACTCTCATCGGTACTGGCCATTACAGCGGGTAGGGACTCGATAATGTCGGAGAAATCAAGGTGTATTTTTCTAATTATTAAAATTCGAATAATACATACTTTGAGATTATACCTATTATTCAAGTAATAATCAAGTTTTTTGATTGATAATTGGATTGATAATTAATTTAATGTGATTAAGTTGATTATATCCAATTAAAAACACTCTATTATGAATAGATGTGTATTTTCCTTGGAAGAATTAATTATGTGAATATGATTCACGATAATTAATTATTACAATTAGAATATGAGGTGCAGGATCACATAAGTGACATCCATGGTCTCCCGTCAAGGCAAAGGATTCCGTCACCAGATGTTGTATATAGGAGACGCCTATCCCAAGTGACAGATCCTGTATATGATTTATTTGGATTGGGTTCTTTACTTCTCGAAAGAGTAAGGCCGTATAAGTAGTGACCGCAATATAGGGTCCTCATATTATTGATGCGATATTGGATTGCGTATAGCGAGTATTAAGCCTGTTGACGGTTGGTTCAATTAATGACGGGTCAACATCATCTTAGGGGTGGTGGGTCGGGGTGTTAAAGACCGAATTGAGAAATGCAAGTTGGACTTGTAAGGCGGAATGTGTTCCTGCTTCTTTTTATCGGAGTCGCAGGTTCTCATATTATTGGGATGTGACGAAGATAGGAAAGGAGATCACAGATCTTGCTAGAGATATAATGGTAAGAATATCTCTTACATTGAAAGTGATTAAGGGATTGAACTTTCAGTGTTGACATGGCAAGAGAACTTTGATATAAAAATTCCTAAATCAAAGTAAAATATGTATATATAATATATATACACTTATGCAAATTTCTTATTTCAGATAATCCTTCATTAAACCCACTCAATAATAACCAGTAACATATCATGGATTGGACTCATGATCCAGATATTGAACTTGCAGTTGGACACATAATGTATGTGGTTGCATTATGCAAGATTCCTCAACATAATGAGGTATGCCAATTAAATAAGACAATAAGACATCACTTTAGGGTTCGTATGTCTCTATAGTCTTGATCATTCATCGAGTGTACTTTGGAAGTGACATGTCGATGGTGATCGTAATTGTCGAATAATCCTTATTTAATCAAAGAATGGCATACATATGTGCTCTAGACATTTAATCATGAATGACATAGTTCTCTGCATTATGCAGAATGGTGGCTTGAAAGAGATGATGTATTTAAAATGTTAGAATACCTACCTGAACCTAAGTCTCCAAAGAGTTAAGATGTATGCAGATATGATGAGTGTCATCATTCTACTATCTATAATCAAGTCATTCCTGAAGCTTCATAATAATCCTTTTGTATGAATTTAATGAAGCATGTATAAATGTTGAAGTGCTCTTGTATTGAAATCTTTTGAATTCAACATAAGAGATTCTTTGTCTTGAACAATGGTTGTTTATAGATGAAGAGAGCACAATGGAAGCATGGGTTGGACCCATGTGAGAAGGAAAGTCAAAGAGTTAATTGTACTTCTGTGACTTCCATATGACATCAAAAGAGTTGGATGAATGCCAATACTACAATAAGTTGATGTGTTGATAGTATGACTATCAAATCTATCTAAAATCCTAAGTGAAGGACTCAGATAGAGCATCAGAATTATCTACATATAATCATTGACTCTAACTTATTTATTTCATAAGATAAAGTTTGATAATTGTATCCCAATCTTCTAATGACATTTGCAATTGGTTTCATATATATATATATATATTAGAAGATTAGAAATTTGATCTTAAGGTTTAGTAGTCATCTACATGGATATTGTTGTAATTGTTGCAACAATCTCTGTTGGATAGATAGACTTCATATTCTCAGTGGGAGAGCCCTTAGTCTTGGAGAATGTGTCTATGACCTAGATATTAGAATACACTCATTGTTTGTTTCTAAATGTTGGAAATAAACATGAATTCTGAGATAGAACTACCATAAAGAGTTATGATGGATACATTTCAGATAGTAATCTAACATCTAGTGGACTCCACAAAATTAGAAAATTAATGAATGGTTCATTAAGATTTCTAATATTGAAAATTAAACCTTTAAAAGATCAGTAGGAGGATGAAGATCATTTGACAATGATCCGGCATCGAGTCTTGGAATTATATCTATTGACATGATCGATAGACTAGTGAGGTATTGAACTTTAGATTGTCTGAAGGTTCAGATCTTACATACCTGTGAATATTGTATTCAAAGTAAATATGTCCAATACACTCTTCTCTGGATATAGTGTAAGATGCCAGGGTATTTATGATCTTATACGTATTGATGTATGTGGATCATCTGTATCATAATAAACATTGATGATATGTGATATCATTCAATGATTATTTGTGATATGAGATTTCTTATCTTCACCTAAGAAACATTTGAAATGTTCAAAGATTTCACAATTTTGATTTAGAACCAAAGTTTGAAGAAAGATCAAATGAATTTGATCTAACCTAGGTAGCTTATACCTGTTAGATAAAAATTCAAAGAATACCTTATGGAGATATGAATATCATTTCTATCTCACTCCTCCTGATAAACCTGAACTCAATAGAGTTGTAGGGAGAATACAATTGGATCATGTGTGACATGATCAATGATGTATTTTTAGCATAATTACCTCTTAGTTTCAAGGTATATATGTAGTAGAGACTACACTATGTATCCTTAATAAGATTCCATGCAAGTAAGCTGGAATTAAGCACTGGAGAGTGCTACTTCATTAGGAAAATAAAGGATGGTATGGGATACCTAGTTTATGACCTTGAGATTCTTAAAATATCTCATCTCTGAGAATGTGATTCTTAGAGGTTGAGACTCTTGAGAATCAAGAAGAAAATGAAGTAAAGGAACTCATTTAATCTTGAGAAGATGATGAGGCTCCTGAAATCAAAAACTAAAAGGATAATTAAAGATGAAACATTAATACCTCTTCAAATGAGTTTGAGGACATATTCCATGTGTCGATTAAGTCTGACAATGATCTGACTTCATGAGATGAAATTCCTCAGGATCATGACATGGAAAGATGGATATTAGCAATAAAGTCTAAAGTAGACTTCATATACAAGTGGTGTGTATGGACCCTCGAGGATCCACCTATATGGGTAAGACCCATAAAGGTGTAAATGGATCTTCAAGAGAAAGGGAACCCGATGAAAAAGTAGAGACCTTCAAAGCACGGTTCATAGCCATGAGCTACACGCCGGAAGAGAAGACATTGCTTACAATGAGACTTGCTCTTCGGTGACCGTGCTTAAAATCATCAGAATATTGCTAAATCTTAGCTACACAACTTGACTATTACATCTTCAAGATGTAAGTAAAGATTGCATTCCGTTATGAATGCCTCTCTGAGGATATTCACATGAAGTAACCCCAGGGATTCATGATTTGGGAAAGTAAACTGTGAAAGCTAAAGAAATCCATCTATGGACAAATAAGCTTCTTGAATTTGGACCATAAGATTTGATGAAATTATAAATGTTATGATTTCAGATAGAATCTTGATGAGCCATGTGAAGCTTAGTAGAAGAGCCTTTGTGTTCATCGTGCTAAATGTAGATAATATCCTAATCATTTAGAATGATATAAGGATGATAATAAGGTGTTTTATGATCTGGCTATTTCATACCTTGAGATATGATCTCAAGAATACCTCTTAGATCTTAGTTCTGAAGTTGTTCAGAAGTGAAGAGAAGAGAGAGAATTGTGATTGTCACATTATTGCTACATCCTGAATATATTCTATCCAAGGAAGTCTTCCTTTCCTTGAGATTTGGTATTGACCAATCTGAAGTGATAGCATATCAAGTGTTTATGGTGCTAAAACTGCTTGCCTTTGTGCGTCGGTTGCTAGAAGCCTCGTATGTGCTAGATATGTACAAAGGCCAGATATCTGCCATGCATTGGGAGTAGTAAAGTATTGCTAATCCTACTATGGAGAGATAACACTTGATTGCAGTAATAATAAATATCTTCAAAGATGACAAGACTTAGAGATAATGATCTCAAAGTCTCCTCATCAAGAACCTAAGACTTTATGTATAGTGATCTAAAAGGTCTTAACTGTAGATGCCTTGGGAGATAGAGATCTCCAGGAATAAAGATATTCTGATAAGGATTATGGAAATACTGGTTATAATAATTACTGAGCAATAGTGTCAAGGACACTATAATTGCTTTATCAAGTCTGAGTATTGGTTGCATAAGATGCAACATTCGCATTGGATGCGAGCACTGTTACCTAGGGATATGCAAGTGTCGTAAAAGGACTTGGCATAGTCTTTTGGGAACAGAGTGATTGATCAGCTTACCTGGCTATTTTCTAAATAACCTATGATTTTCACACGAGTGTGGGTTTAAATGATTAGCTCATTAATGGCTCTTTGGGCTAGTGGGAGATTGCTGGACATGTGAGCCCACAGCGAGCCATTATGCAATAAATGTTATTGCAAATATCATTCCCTGATCTGAAATGAAGAATAACTAATTTGCATAATAGGTCCCTTAGTACAATTAGGGTTATGTACCATGGCTATCTTAATGATCATACAGCTGTTGATTCAATTATTGTATCATCGAGGCTAGTGCTTGGATGAATATCTAAAGAGTTAGATTGAGGACTCATAAAGCTCAAATGATTGTTAAGATGTGATCTCCAGCTTGAGTAGGAGATGGCAATCCTTTCTCACATAGGCTGATATCTGACCGACCTCTTAATGCAGTCCTCTGCATAGGAATAAGGATTCGGAGGTGTCAGATTGGTTAGGTCAAAGAGTTGACTTAACAAGATCGAGATAACGAAAGTCCTATGTCGTATGCTGTCACGATATAGGCACACATCATCTCACCGGAGACATATGTGTCACTATATGTCTATGTATGTACACTTGGCAGACCAATAGGTAGATGACCTAACCAAGGTCTATAAACCGACACGCTCGTGTGCATATAAGGGCATCTGAGTAATACGATCTCTCAAAGGGATCATACAGGTTCACTACTGAACCGGAAGACATGAGCTCACTCATGAGATATTGGGAAGAATCAAATTCTGTGCACGGTCGTCTCGCTTTGGAAGCTTGACTGAATTTGTGGGTTTGATATATACTTTTGGAAAGTATATGATCAAGACCTGGGTATGATATATGTTTTTGGAAAGTATATGATGGATACCAAATCCCAATGATCAAATGAGAAACTTACTGATAAAACCCTGAAGTAGATAGTATAAAGTTGACCTAATACTTCGGGTTTATTCTGGGTCTCTAGTATGCATGATGTACAGGTGTTGGGAATATCTGAGGGTGATGTGATCATAAACGATTGTATAACCATGACGCTTCCATTCCTAGGGAGTGATGAAACGGGTTTAGATTTTAGTGACTCCTCTCAGTAGAGAAGTAATCTGATATTGGTCCAAATGTTGGACATTGATCTGAATGTGATTCAGATGCAATGAGAAGATTAGATTTGTGGTCTTGATTTAATTAAGCATCTATGGGGGGCTCGAGATTTGGATTTGAGATGTGATCTCAATATCCAAGTCACTATACGTGGAACAATACAATCACCCTATCTTTATCTCCAAGTATCTGCGGAGAAAGCGCATTATCCTTGAAAGAGTTCATGGATAATTTCATTGTTGATATAAGTATCCAAGCATCAATAAAATTGATAATTAAATGTGATTTAATTATCATAGATAATATGAATTTGATTCATATTATAAGGAGAGATATCTAATATAATTAAATATGATTTAATTATCAAAGATATGAATAATGTGAATGTAATTCATGTTATTTGAGCACATGAGAAAAGAGATCCAAGATGATTAAATGTGATTTAATTATCATGGATATGAATAATGTGGATAAAATTATCCATATTAATCATATATATTATAAATGTGATTTATAATATATTTGAGAGAGCGTATTGTATTTTATATTTGTTTATTAATTGTTAATGTGAATGGGATTCACATTGAATGATTAATTGAAAATATAGTTACATTTGGTTTTGGGTAGTGAATAAGATTCACATAATTTCAATGGCATGATTGATATTTTCCATAAGATAATTTGGAATTATTATTTGTGAAAATACTGTCAACAAGAGATGATGATATATATCATGAGATAATGAGATCTCATGATAATTTGAAAAGATAGACCAAATCCACCAAAGAGGAGTGGATGGCTACAACTCTCCATGAGGAGAAGAGTAGCCGTCCCCTCTTATGGGGAAATTGGTTTGTCCTCTTCATTATTTTTCTCTTATCAAAGATGATTTAATTTTGAATTAATTTGTTGATTTATCAATGGAAATTAATTTAAATTAAATCATTAGTTGTTGTGTTTTTACAACAACATCTTGGCCATTGAAAGAAACATAAATCAATCTCAACCATTGATTGTGTGTTGTCCATGGATTGAGATCCACGGACTCCCATAACCCTATATAAGAAGAGGCATGCCTTGCTCTTCGACTTACACTGACTCAACGGGTCTCTCTCTCTTATTCTCTATACACGTTCTCTCTCTTCCTCTCTAATGGCCGTCCACCATGGAGCCATTGTGAGAGTCGTCATCGATGTAGCATTGTCGTTATGCTGCCGGATCATCTACTCGTGGATCTCTATCTCCTTCAGTGTGTCTCGCTCGTGAAGAAGATGTTGGATTCCGTGCTATGAGATCAGGAGATCTGCTGCTTGAATCACAACATGAATTGCGAGGAGTACGCGATTCATCCCCTCACTCGCAAGCGTCTCCTCCGTCCGATCGAACTTGAGACAGGAGGTCTCTTGGTTTTGAGACTCGATCACAACCGCGCTTCAAGAGGTAATCCTATTACTTGTTTGTGGTTTAGAAGAAACGATCCGAGAAGTGTTCTTGGATCATGTGGTTTCGTCACATATTTTTTTTAATTTCCGCTACATCGAGCAACTAGTGCGACTAATCGCTCCCGATCGCATTCGATACGATCATCACGCTTTCGTGATGTGCTTGAGGATTTTTCCCGTATCCTTTAAAACTTCCATATCGATTTACATTTATAACCATAATATAAAAGATATGAGAATGGCATCTTATTTTAATGGATCACTTTTATTTTTCATTATAATATAACTAGCACAGAATGTAAAATATATATGATAATTGATGTTGGCCCATTGATAAATCTTACATTCTCCCACTTGGGCCTACAAATCATCTTATATATAGAAGTTCACATTCTAACTTTATGAGCTCAAGGCTACTATCTCGGTAAAATAATCTTCAGCAATCTTGTCCATGATTATATCAATATAGAACCAAGGTGACCTTAATCACACTTTTATGGTCAGACAAACAATGAGCACACATATAGATATATTCAATAACATTGATCAAGTATGGTTGCATAGTATGAAATTTTTGCATGTCAAATGTGATCATAACATGGCTATTTTCAAGTGGTCCAACTGGAAACTTAACATAAGAGTTCAAAATCGAACTTAAACTGTATTCTGCGAAATAACAAATATGTCTATGACAAAAGTGCATTACGAACATCTTTTACTAGACCAAAGCATCATTTAATGGTACAATACCCATGTGTGTAACATGTTCATGAAAGACCTTAGGTACTATTCCCTTAGTGAGTGGACTAGTAACCATAAACCTAGTCCCAATATGTTTTATAGATACTTGACCATTTTCAACTCTTTCTTTAACAGCCAGAAACTTGATGTCAATGTGTTTGTCTTTAACGAACTTTTATTATTGTTGGAAAATAATATCGCCAACTGATTGTCACAGAAAATCTTCAATGGTCTTTCAATATCATTTAAAATGCGCATACATGTGACAAAATTTCGCAGCCATATTCCATGATTTGTAGCCTCATAACAAGCAATAAATTCTGCTGACATTGTAGAAGTCGCTATTAATGATTGTTTAGCACTTCTCCATGATAACACCTGCAGATAGTAGATAAATGTAGCATGATGCAGATCTATGACTACCCTGACATCCAACAAAGCCAAAAACTGAATAGCTTGTAATCTTCAACTGCTCTGATTTCTTGTATGTGAGCATAAAATCTTTTGTTCTTTGGATATATCGCATCACCCTCTTGACGTCTTTCCAATGATCTGGTCCCATATTACTTAGATATATGCCCAATATTCCAACAATGTATGCAATATCTGGACGCGTACAAACTTGGGCATACATTAACTTCCCAAAACCGAGGCATATGGAATGGTATTCATCTCTTTAGCTTCTACTTTATTCTTAGGACACTGATTGAGACTAAATCTGTCTTCCTTATGGATTGGCGTATCTCCCGGTTTGCATTGTTTCATACCAAACCTTTGAAGGATTCTTTCAATGTATCTCTTTTATGATAATACAAGAATACATCGAGAGAGATCACGATATATATTCGATTCCTAGTACAAAATAGGCATCATCGAGATCTTTCATTTCAAATTTATTTGAAAGAAATTTCTTGGTTTCATGCAACATACCAATGTCATTGCAAGCAACTAATATGCTGTCGATATATTCAACCAAGAAAATGAATTTGCCTTTAGAAAATTTTCGGTATACACATTCATCAGCTATATTTGCCGCAAATCCAAATGAGATAATAACTTGATGAAACTTATGATACCATTAACGTAAAGCTTGCTTGAGTCCATAGATAGATTTCTTTAATTTGAAAACATATTTCTCTACATTTCCCAATGAAAAATTTTCTGGTTTCAACATGTATATTATTTCATTAATATCACCATTAAGAAACATTATCTTAACATCCATCTGATGTAACTCAAAACTATAATGATCCACTAATTCCATTATGTTTCTGAATGAGTCTTTGGAAGAAACTGGAGAGATTATTTCTGTATAGTCAATCCCTTCCTTTTGGGTAAAATCCTTTGCAACAAGACGAGTCTTATATTTTTCCACATTACCCTTTGAATCCCTTTTAGTCTTATAAATCCATTTACAATCAATGGGTTTCACACTTTCAGGTAATGAGACAATCTCCCATGCGTCTTTATCACTCGTTGATGTCATTTCCTCATTCATTGCATTAATCCACTCTTAATATTTATAATTATTTATAACTTGTTGGAATGTGATTGCATCATCATCCGATAAGTCAACCTCACATTCTTGGAGAAAAAACTATGTAATATTGTGAAATTGCACTTCTCTCTCTAGTGGATCGACACTTCTTCTTGATTTTCTTGAGGTTGAGGTTGTTGGTTTTGAATAATGAGAGGGCCAACATTACTTTATCATGTATCCATTATTTGAATGGCATTTGGATTAATAACCTGATTAATTATATGCTCAGTTAAAGAAGAACTAGGTTCCTCAAATGTAATGTCTCTAGCTTTATATCCTATACCCAAAGCAACATCCTCAAAGAAATGAGCATTTCTTTTCCCAAAAATGGATTTGATCTTAGGGTTATAAAATTTACAACACTTAGATCATTCTGAGTATCCAACAAAATAGGAACGGGTGGTTCTTAAGTCCAATTTCCTTTCATTTGGCTAATACGACCTTGCCTCAGCTAGACATCCTCAAGCATGAAAATGTTTCAGACTAGGTATTAAACAGTCCACAATTCATATGGGGTTTTTGGTACTGTTTTTCTTAGCACTCTATTGAGTATGTAAGCTACAGTTTTTAGGGCTTCTCCACAGAGGGCTTCTGGTGAAGTAGAATAAGCAATCATGCTCCTCACCATATCTTTCAATGTTATGTTTCATCTCTCGATGATACCATTCATGGTCGGAGTACCTGACATGGTATATTGATGGACAATTCCACATTCCTTTAGGAAAGAAGCAAAAGGTCATGGACGTTGTCCACCTGATCCATCATATCTAATGTAGTGTTCTCCACCACGGTTAGATCGGATGGCCTTAATCCTTTTGTCAAGTTGATTTTCAACTTCAGTCTTGGATTATTTGAACACTTCCAAGGACTGAGACTTTTCATGTATCAGATATAGGTAATCATATCTTGAATAATCATCTATGAATGTAATGAACTATTGTTGTCTATTATAAGAGGCAATAGGAAATGGGGCACAAATATTTATATGGATTAGTTCTAAGACTTGTGAAGCTCTAGTTGTACCTAATCTTCTTTTGTTTGTTCTTTTTCTTTTTAAACATTCGTTACATACATAAAAGTTTGTATAATCAAGGGAATCAAGAATTCCAATTGACACAAGCCGATCTATTCATTGTTTAGATATATGACCTAAGCGCGTGTGCCACAACACACCAGAATTCTCATTAGCTAATTTGTGCTTTGTACCACCCTAATTGACATGCGAGATTTCATTATGCGAGGTAGATGTACGAAGCAAATAAATATTATCATTACTAGATAATGAACCAGTTGCAACTAAACTCGAAGGAAGAAACAACTTAAACATTATGTTTCCAAATGAACATTCATAACCTAAGTTGTCCAACAAGTAAATAGAAATCAAGTTTCTCCTAAAGGATGGAATAACAAAAGTATGTTCTAGATTCAAATAAAAACCAATACTTAATGATAATCTAAAATCTACAACAACCTCCACTTCCATAGTCTTGTCATCACCCACATAGATGAATCTATTAGCACCACTTGACATTCGACAATTTTTCGAGCCCTCAATTTAAACACTTATATGAATAGTAGTACCAAACTCTATCCACCTATGTGTTTAGGTACAGAATCCAAATTAACTTCAGAACAAACAAAAGCAAAAGATGTACCTTTCTTATCACGCCAAGTATGATATTTGGCACAATCATCCTTCATGTGTCCTTCACCCTTGCAAAAGAAACATGCATGTTTGTTTTCTTTAGGTTTCTTATTGTTCCGTTAAGTAAGCGTTCCTTAACAACTTCCTTTATCTATTTTCTTTTCATGAACTTTGTACTAGTAACAAATGAGCACTTTCAGTTCGATCTTACTTCATTCTCTCTTCCTCTTGCATACAATGAGAACTGAGTTCATTAAGTTCCATTTAGAAATTGTAATTTATTTTGAATTGACTAAATTGCGTAGGAAGATAAATTAAGACTAAATACACGAGTAAACCATCAGATAGCTCCAACTTTAGTGCCTTTAGTTTTGTTGCAAGATGGGACATTTCCATAATGTGCTCCCTTACGTTCCATGTTGCTTTATATTTTATTGAAACAAGTTTCCCAAGAAGGATACTTGTCTCAGACTTTTCGTTCTTTGTAAAACGCTTTCTATTTCTTGAAGGAACTTCTTTGCACTAGCCTCATCAGAAATAACACCTCTAAAATTTTCTGGGAGCGTACGATTCATGATCATTAAGTAGAACATTCCCATCTCTCAAAGTTATTTTTATCCTCAATGGAACTTTCGGGTATAAGAGAATATGGTTATTCCTCTGTAAGTGCAAGATCCAAGTCCATGCAATGCAAAATAATGATAACACTCTCTTTCCAATTCTTGGAATTCGAACCAAATGATAACACTCTCTTTCCAATTCTTGGAATTCGAACCATTCAACTTAGGAATGGAATTATTGTTGGCAGAAATTGCTGAAGGGGATGAGTTAACTATACAAAGAATAATAAAAAACTGACAATTAAAAATTGGTTGCATATTTAATAGCAAAATTCAAAGTATGGCAGCTCTAAATGCTAAATACCATGTACAACATTGATAAAAAAAGTATTTGGACTAAATATAAAAATTGTTAGTGGTATCTTAACCAAAAAAAATAAATATCAATATTTAATCACGTCACTTAAATGAACGATCATTATATTGATCCATCATTGACATGCTAATTCTTATAAATGTCATCATTTATTGTTAAAAGCACAATAAAATCCGGTCAACTAGAACTTTTTCTTTGACCAATTTCTAGTTACGTGAATTTTAGGAGTGCAAATATTTCAATAAATCTAATATGTTAGTACAAG
Organism: Ottelia alismoides; assembly: GCA_037367405.1. NCBI lineage: Eukaryota > Viridiplantae > Streptophyta > Magnoliopsida > Alismatales > Hydrocharitaceae > Ottelia > Ottelia alismoides. Next base: position 19,297 of record JAZKJV010011654.1, on the reverse strand, counting down.
TAACAATGACTACTTTGGTAAATTGTTACATTTGTTAACAAATTAAAAATTCAAAACATTGCCAAACTTTATTTGAATTTATACAACTGAGGCATCAACTTTATATATGTATATACAATATACATAGAGCATAAGTAATAGAGAGAATAAACAAAACTTATGTTACTTAACCATGACACAATAATTTAATGAGAACCTTTAAAAAAACACAACCACACATTATTCCAAAATAAATTTGAATTCAATCCTCCTAAAAAATTAACGAAGTATTTTTATACTTTCAAGTTCATAACCGTATAAAAAATCAATTCTACTTCTCTCTCTCCAAATCGCCAAGTCTTTAAAAGAGGAAAAAAATAAACTTTGCTCCATCATAAACAACAAGAGAGGAAATTTTCTTTACCTCCTTTTGTCTATTCTGAGATAGAAGTTGGACAGAAGCATGATTACAAAAACACTCAATAATTTCTAATTAATATTAAAAAAAGTAAATACATTCAAACAAGTATGAATGAATAATCTTAATGAAGTGATTATAACCATCATGGAAAAATACAATAGAAACAAAACTAGATTTCAAATAACCTATGATTTGACAAAACCTGGCTCTGATACCAGTTAGATAAAAAATATCAAATCTTTATTTCATATGATTTTGCCAATATCATCGATTTGAAATTAGAAAATAATACCTGAATCCATACGTAAAAGTTGCAGGAGAATGATCTTCCAAGGTTTCAACAAGGATCCCTCACGTGCTATTTTTAGAATGTAAAAATCAATTCATAGCACACTTTCTCCACGGATGGAGATATGGAGAAAAGAGGGAAACCATCACCCCTTGTATTCGAGGACCGCAACACATTTGATAGCTGAATTGAAAAATTTACAATTCTACCCATCAAAGAATATGTAAACTTTCAAATCCATTTACATTTATAACCATATTATAAAAGATATGATAATAGCATCTTATTTTAATGGATCACTTTTATTCGCCATTATAATTTAGATAGCACATAATGTAAAATATATGTGATATTTGATGTTGGCCCATTGATAAATCTTACAACTTCAAATTTCGGGTTAGAGTGTAGTGTCCAACAGAAAATGATTTTAGATTCGTTGACGTTTAGTTCTATCTCCATGGGAACTTTTTCCCCTTCAACAGAGATGTCTGGGAAACAATCTTCGAATGAGGCCTCCAAACCACCCCAACTGCCTGAGGTAATGGTAGAGGAACCGACACGTGGGCTTAAGATATGACACAACCATTGGTCGGAGAGGTTGGATGTTAAGCACGAGTAGGGGAAGGAGTGGTTGGTTATGGTAAATGGGCTTTAGGTTGAGGTTTTTTGTTGTTAATATTTTTTTTTGACTTCATCTCTTTCTTATTTTTCAAAAAGGGAGGGCAAGAGTAGTGGGTGGTGTTTGATATAGGGTACTTATCGGGATTAGTTTAATCTTCTTCGTTGTAGGAAAGGAGACATGGAGTTCACTTGTGGCTTTTAGGGTAGTGGCATGATTTAGTTTCTGAAGGATGCACTTCTTATATCCCTTGTATCTCATGATTACCACTTGAGTGGAAGGGTGTTCGGGACAAGGGGAGGGGTGGAGGATAGGTGGAAGAGGAGAGAAGGTGTCAAATGAGAGAGGGCGGAGGAGCAAAGGGGGAGAGGAAGTGGGAGAGACGTACCAAGCCGAGGAGCAGACGGGGGAGGGGGGGTGCCTGGCTGCTTGTCGCCTTAGTCATCGCCAGACCCTATGTGTCTTCCTTCATTAATTGCTTACCATTAAAGCATAATAATTGTAGACTAAGTATGTCCATAATGTCGTGACACGACCTGCCGGTATCGTTTCCTCTCAGATATTGGTTGTTGGGATACGACTCACTGGCACGTATACGGATGCACAATCAACCACTATCATGGAAATACGTGAAAGAAAGAACAAACAAATATAACGGTTGTCGGCCACTTCTTGCGACCACGGAGAAGAAATATAAATATAAATTAGAACGAGTACAATTCTTTCTGTTCACTCGCTCTCTCATATTTTTCTTCTCTCTCTCCCCCCTTTCTCTAGGAGTTTTATTGTTCTTGTGGTGGTGTAGAGACAATGCCTCCACCCCCTCTATATATAGCTCAGTTAGAACCACATAATTATATTTCCAATAAAACTATAAATAAAATACAACTCAACTACTATTAAGATCATTAGTACACCTCATTAGAATTCCTAATCCAGACATAATTCTAATTACACATAAGGCCTGCATCACGATTGAGCATATAATATGAATGATCCATGGATAAAAAATACGTCAATAAAATGATTATAATTAACTTGCTTAAGATACCACTTCTGCCCGATATCTATATTAAAGCACTGGGGTGCAATGCAACAGGGGGTGTAAAGAAAATCAATGTGCCCACCAATGACAAAGCCACGCACGGGTAGGATCTAGGAAGCCTTCTTGCTCCTTCCTCCCCGTTCACCAAGGTAAAAGCTCCTTTATGCGCAGGTCAATCGACGCAGTCCCAAAATCTGGAAGGCTGTGTGAGCGGGTGGGGACGTTCCCACCGTCTTCCTGACATTGAGCATTGCGAAGGCAGAGGGGTAAAAGAGAGAAAGCGAGGAAAAGTCATATATATTCGGTGGTTTTAATCTGTGTTAGAGGCAGACAGACAGACAAAGGTGAAAGGGTCATGAGTGGCGTCGTGCGGAGACGAACGCAAGGAGCCAAAAGAGGTTACGAATGCTAGAGGTGAAGCTCTGCGTATCTATGTGCTTTATCACGACTCCCGATTCTGATCGATCTCCCTTGGAAAGGAACTAAAACATGCCACTCCCCTGTACTTGTGTTCGGGTTCATGGAAAAGCATAATGCCGTCACATTTTGACTGCTTGACACGGAATCATCTTCGGAAGCTAAGCATAGATTAATCTTTTGAAAATGCCGGGCAAACGATGGATGGTCCTAAGTAGAAGATATCGACGCAAGAATCTCTGCTCACTGAACATTCCAGATACCCAGGAATCCACCGTCTTCGCTTCAGGCACCTAATGCGTGGAGACGCTCTCAGAGAAATCGCACGTATATTGTTTGTTGGGAAACGTAATTAGCTTGAGCTATCGAGCCAATAAATGGGCCAGCTCGGGATCTCATGGATAAGTTCATTGAACTCAAATCTTAGTCTAGACTGGACTCCCCGGTTCTCGGACCTAAACTCAACCATTATAAACAATTAATTGACATAACCAAATTAAGTAATGTGGTTTTTTCCATTCTCGGGGAGCAATAATAAATCTTTTAAAATACTTGCTAATAATTTTCAGCATCTTGAATTTCTTGGGTAAATGAATGTGTGAAAAACTGAGATGCACAGTCAGGTTGACCAGTGCAATTGCTCCGTTACTCCAATTTGATAAATTGGTACAACATGATCACTTTCGGCGAGAATAAAACATTTAACTGATCTTTAGAAAATAGATCAATCATGTTCAACGGATCTCAATTTGATTTTTCTTTTCTTTGTTCTAGTCTTATTCTAAAGAAAATGAGGATTTCCAAGATCAGGAGAACTAGATAGTGGAATCTTCAACTGAAGCAATCAAGTTTTAGAGAGAAGGTTTTAGAAGACTTATATTGAGATTGTAGCGGAAATGCAAAAGAGATGTTGGAAGCGGTAGCATCTTTTATCCGAAGGGTATCTAAAAAGATGCTAGGTGAGTCAAAGGGAGGAGTTCCGGATCAAAAAAGCTTTGGTTGTGTAGTGGAGGGGTGCAATAGAAGCTCAAAATTAAAAGAGCATCCTTTAAAGCTATTTTTAAGGATAGAACATATGAAACGGTCATAAACTATAAAATAACGAAGAAGGAAGCAAAGAAGGCTATAAGCGATGTTAAGTTAAAAGAATATGAAGTTTTGTACAAAAATCTTGACTTTAATGAGAGCCAGAAGGCTACATTCAGTTGACCAAAGTAAGAGAAAGAAAGAGCAAAGATATTTCTCTAGTGAGATGCATGAAGGATGAGGAAGATCACGTGTTTATTACTCAGAAGGATATAGAGATTAGATGGAAGCAGTATGTCCATAATCTTTTAATTAGGGAAGGAAATAGAGATATCACTTTAGGTGATTTAGCTAATAGTGAAAGTTACTTAAATCATGCAAGTTATAGACGAATACAAAGAAAGGAAGTAGAGGAGGCTTTGAAGGTTAAGAGACCTGAGAAATGTGTATAACCAGATGACATTCCTATAGAAGTATGGAGAGTTTTAGGTGAGCGTGCTTTGACTTGACATATAAATTTATTCAACGTTATTTGGCGAAGATAGAAAATACATGAATATTGGAGGAGAAGTATCAGAGGGCCTCTTTATAAGAACACAAGGGACATTCAAAATTGTTCAGATTATATAAGTATCATACTGATGAGTTATAGTATGAAAATTTGGGAACATGTAATCAAAAGAAGGTTGAGGTAAGTTTCTAAAGTAATAGAAAACTAATTCGAATTCATACCAGGTCGCTCAACTATTGAAGCCATCGATTTGTTGAGGAAAACAATGAAGATTTATAAAGCTATAAGGAAGAACCTCCCTATTATTTTTATTGATTTGAAGAAGTCTTATGATTCTGTCCCACGTGAGATATTGTGGAGAGTTTTGAAGAAAAGACAAGTACATATCCTATACATTAACCGTATAAAGAATATGTATGATAGGTCTTTATCTTGTGTAAGGATCCAGTCTAAGAAGACTGACTATTTTGATAACATTGATTTTACATTACTTTATTTATGGATGAGTTGACAAGTCACATTAAAGATGAGATACCTTGGTGTATGTTATTTGATGATGATATTGTGTTGATTGATGAGACTAGAATGGAGTAAATGAGAAGTTTAAGACCTGGACACATGCATTGGAGACTAATGGTTTTGTATAAGTAAGGCTAAAATTGAATATATGGAGTGCACTTTTTATGGAAGCAATAATTAAGAAATTGATGTAAAGATTGGTGATGATAACAATCGGAAGAGAGATTTTTTTAGATACACGGGATCTATTTGCAACTTAATGAGGAAATTGATAGAGATGTTACTAATAGAATAAATGCAGGCTAACTAAAGTAGAGAGGAGCCTTTGCTTTCGCTGTGATAAGAAAACTTCTTTGAAAATCAAAGGAAAGTTATACAAAGCAGCCATAAGACTTGCTATGCTATATGGATAAGAATATTGGCATGTGAACCACAGACATCTGCAGAGAATAACAATAATAGAAATAAAAATGCTAAGGGGGATATGTGTACACATATGTAAAAATCGAATTCGGAATGGTGCAATCAGAAGGAAAGTTGGTGTTGCTCTGATCGAGGACAAGATGCGAGAAAACCGCTTAAGGTGGTTTAGCCATTTGCGAAGGAGGTAAGTGATGGATCCCCATTCATCACTTTTTATTCCTTTATTTTATCTAGAAACCTCAGCAAAATGCCAGGTAAATATTTGTAAATGTCATAAATTATCAAAATGCATGCATCATGTAATTAATCATAATTAGCATGTTTTTGTAAAAATAAAGGAATAAAGAAATAAAAGAAAAGGAGGAAAATATTTAGAATAAATATTGAGTGACCTAATCCCAAGGGAGGGCTCAGCATGGGCCTGACCGCAAAAGAAACCAAGTAGAGGGAGATAAGGTCAATCATGCTTGCACATACACATATGTATATAAATAACTTTATTTTCCTCAAAATAAAATTAAAAAGGTGTTTCTCATATTTTATACATATTTATAAAAATAAAATAAAAATCAGAAAAGTAAAAATAAAAAGAAAAATAATAAATGTCATTTCCCGCATTGTATATACCATGTACATATGTACATAGATATATTTATTTAACTAATGTAAATAAATCATAAAAATAAAATAAAAATACCTTTTTATTCCAAATTTTATGTTGTAAATAAATAAAATATAAAATTGGAATAATTGTACAAAAATAAACAATTAAAAATAATAATAAAAAATGCATATGTATATATACCTATATATAATAATATAATGTAAATACATAATTTATTTTTAGAAAAATAAATAAAAATCACTAAAAAATAATTTGAAAAATAATAAACATTTTTCATGTTTAAACTTTTTTGAAATAAAATCATTTACTAATTTAAAATGAATTTACAAATAATTAAAAAAATGGAATTTTCCTAGTGGTCCACGAGTGATTGTTGACCCCCAGTCAACTCTCCCCCCAGGACCACTTGCTTCGCGGACCTGCACCCCGACCTGACTTCTTAAATTTTTCGCGAGTCGATTCGCCTTCCATTCTCCTAAACCCCAGGCTCCATTTGTAGCTCGATGATCCGAGACCTTCGCCCGACCTTCATTCTAGGGGTCCGTGCATCGACGAGCGTGCCCGACTCCCATCTTTCCGGACCCCTGGAATTATAAAGTGTAACATCCATATTCTAACAAACCCGAACTCGTCCGATTTTGGGTCCAATGAACCCAAAAATGTTGTCGGTCAATACTAAACAACCTAAAACGACCAATTGATCATGAATCAAAAGTCGTTCGGGTAAAATCGAGCAAAAATCGGTCGTTTCGTAATGTGCGCCGTGAAAAGCCGCGACGCAAATTCGGAAACCACGAAATGAACCGAGACCGTCATTAGATCCGATTCGATGAAACAAGATCAACGGAATCGACCGTTCGTCAATCGGAGGTCGTTTGATATTTTTAGTTTGCAAAATTTAAACCCAAACCGAAACCGTATCTCGAAAATTTCATGCGTTCAAAACCCGATCGGAAGTATATCAATATTATACTCATATTGATCGCCGTTCCGAGACGGTCAAAACGAGACGTTGCGTGTCGAAATCCGAAACCCGATGCACAAATACGGTCCACTTTAAGAATGATAAATAAAATGTGTTTTCTTTTGTTTTTTAAAAAAATCTTTTTGTACAGACTGTACAGGACGGCAGTTGGAAATGTTGGAAATTCTCTTTCTCCACTTAGCTTCCCTTATCATTCCACTTGTCAACCTAATCTTTCCCCTTTTTCCTTATAAATAACACCACCCACTTTCTAAACTACTCCACATTTCCAGCCAAGATTTTCCTTTCCCTTGCCAATACTCCTAACAATTTTCAACAAGTAGTTTCCCTTCTCCTTCAGATTTTTCGGGAGCAGCTCCAGCTCCAGTCCCTCTTCTTCCTTGTGGGTATTACTGTCCAACCATCAAAGGGAGTGCTGCTGCATCCTTCCTTCAAGCAGCAGGAGGAGCCTAAGATACATCTAGAAGGCTTCCACACCCAGTTGCAGCTCCTCATCAAAGGCCTGCTGCTCCCACACTTCTTGTTGCATGAATGCAATTGGATCTTCCTAACATTGGAAATTTTCTAAGGTACAATCCTAATCCCTCCTATTGTTGCCATGCATGTAGTTTCACAAAAATAAAAATTTGATTCTCTCTTGATACCTTCTCCTGAGAATACCTCTTAGTTTTGGTTAATTTATCTTACAGAGAATATTAAGTTTCTAGCATTAATTTTTTTTCAAAATCTGTGTGCTGTTAGGTTATATCGTGGCATCCAGGAGGTTAGATAAAGAACCTTGGCTATTATTATTATTTTAGCCGTATAAAATGAAAGAAAAGTAGGAAAAGACTATTTCATAATAATTACATTTAGTCTGTTTCTGGTCATTTATTCAATGGCTTGTGAAATATCCAAGATCTTTCTTCCTTAAGTATAAGAAAGGAGAAATACTTCTGTAGGCTTCAGAAAGCCATATGGCATTAGGATATTTAGATTTTTTTTACATTACTACTCCCTGGTGTGTGTGTGTGTGTCTATATATATATATATAACCAATTAATCACAAATCTCATGGAATTGATTATTAAATATGCGTTGAACTAAATCTATGGGCTCATAATCTTAGCAAAAGGTGGATTTCCATTAAGTGTGCTGTACCAGTAATATTATTGTTATGAATAGGTGCAGAAGAAAGTTTACCTAAACATTGGTATAGGTGCAAAAGAAAGACCAGCTTTCAATAATGCAATTGTTGATAAACGGAGCATGTGATTGATATCATATTAAGAAACATTTAAAAAATGGTTGCATTTATTGCCTAGTCAATACTTGTAATCTAAGCTAGCAACATCCAAACATGTACCATTGTCATGAGACCATTAAGGTTGTTATTTAAGTTAATATACCGGTTACAATTATTAAAGTAAATAACCAGGTTCTGGACATCATAACTGTTCTGCTTTAGGATTCATATTGGTGAAATTTTACACTATCTTGGATGCATTACTTTCACACAAGGCCAAAACTTCTCTAGCGCTAGAAACATCTCTGGAATACAATTTTAAAGTGTTGTCAGTTGCCATCAGTTACGCATGACCTCTACTTCTTTCATAAAGAGATAAACTGAAAGTAACTGAATTATCTGCCTTTGAGGTACCTTCTTGGTAGGCTAATGGTGCTGGAGATCACCATCTCCACTCTCTCTTTAGAAGTCTCGTCTTGTATTATCCAAGGAACTAATACAAGTACTTTTCATGCCATCCTATTTGTATTAATGTAAAAATAATATTGTACACTTTCTCTCGGTGTGTGAGAGCTACATGAACAAGGATACATAAACATACATCAAACATACACTTAATAGATGTATTCATTAATTTAAAAAATTTTCTTCATCATCCAATTAAACTCATATTAGCATTAATCTCGTGACCTTAAATAAAAGATTGAGTTACAAATATTAATACTCTTCTTTTATGAAGTTGGTAAATGATTTCCAAGATTGTAGATTAAGAGAGCTAGATCTGTATCAAATATTAATACTCTTCTTTTATGAAGTTGGTAAATGATTTCCAAGATTGTAGATTAAGAGAGCTAGATCTGTATCAAATATTGATACTCTTCTTTTATGAAGTTGGTAAATGATTTCCAAGATTGTAGATGAAGAGAGCTAGATCTCTATTACTAATCTCAAAAAGGGAATTGAGAAGGAAAGTAGACAAGCAAATGAAATTGATTGTGAGTCGGTAATGACTTATAAATTATAGCGCCGGTCAGGGTGACCTTTACACCTGACCGTGCGAGGGCGCGATGACCCTCAACTGGGCGGGAGAATAGGAAGCCCAGTTCGGGGAGCGGCCGCCAAGTGCGCGGGTCTAGGATCCCAGTCCTTTTTCGGTTTTTACGCGAGCTCGCAGTGTTTTTACGCCTCGTTGGGATCCTAACTTTAGACCAGTTACGCTGACCCTCTGTTTAGGATACCCAGGCGGGGGATCCTTGGTTTTCAGTTTTACGTACGAGCTCGGTTGCCCGTTACCGGTCGGGCTGTTTTTTCTAGAGTGACTTTTCCGGGAAGTCCCGCTCACCCATCTTAGTGGCGTAGTTTGGGAGTAGACCTATCCCTCTATTGGACCGTCCTTCCAATTAGGGGGCGAGACGGAAGAGCCCTTTCATTGGCTTCTTCACCGCTTGAGTTTTTCTTTCGCCAACAGACTTGGCGATTCTACATCCAGATCATCTATATCTATATCCACATCATCTAGAGTTACATCTGATACAGTTGCACTTGAGGTTGAATGGATTACAATCAAAGTTGAGTAAATGAAAGTAACTACAATCTGAATCGAAATCTCATTAAGCTAGTGGACGTGTTGGGAACTTAGTTAGGATGTATTATACAACACCGCATGCCTACGGAGGCACCCCAACCCTAAGACATTCCTAAGTCTCAGAGTCATAGTGTGAGGTTTCGCAAGAACCAAGACCACAGACTATCCACTAGACTTAAGAACTTAATAAATCATTATATCTGCTCATCTCACCTTTTCCATCATCGAAATCCATAAATATGATCTCTGAGTAATATGAGAATAAAATATACATACTTATGATCAATGAGTTACCATAGAAATATGTTTATGTGGGAAATGTTGGGATAATAGCTAATCATGATAGGTGCTTACCATAAATTGGAAACCTTTTAGATTTGCAAGTAGAATTAAATTTTAATTTGAGTTGTTCTTGCCTCTCTACTTGCTTGCTTTTGGTCACAATAAATGCCTGTTATTTTATATAAGTTTTTGGGAGGTACCAGCAACCGCTGACGCCTCTTCTTTCCTAACATGTTTGGCAGGCAAACAGCCTGCAGTTTAGTATCAGCTCAGTAGCTATACATGCTTCCTGGAGACAGAGTATACACTAGACGGTATGAATTACTTCGTCTCAGTTTTTGTCAAGAAAATGATGTAAATGCTTCCCCTTCTTTTCTCTTATGTACTACATTTTGGGATATATTGTGTATACTGGCAGACATTGTACACGATGTAAATATATAAATGGAAATCAATGAATAGAAATTTTGGTGCCATTTGTCTCTTTTACTTTGTGGTTATGTGTTGGAAATGAATGTCATAATCACGCGAAAAATTTTCCCTGTTTTTTTTCAACTTCTGCGATCAATGTAAATGGAATATTGCGAAATGCGCGTAAACGGGTACCCGAATCTTGAGGGGTCTCACAGTTTTGGTATCAGAGCAGTGGTACCCCGATACGCACTTTCGCAGTATGTCAATTCCGATCGCATTAAGTTCTCAGATAGCAACAGTCTTCCGACTTGTCGTGAATCCGAGAAGGGAAATATGACATTTATATTCAATAACCACAAATGTCACCAAGTTCATTAATTTTCATCTTATATCCCAAGAAGAGAAAAGCATTTATGATAAATATCTGTCTAGGGCATCCTTATGACTAATTATGGTTCTTATACAGAGCCATGGCATCTCGACCAGGTCAGGATACTTCTGATCAGCTGGCACGCATACTGAGCGCACTTACCGATCTTCAGCAGCAGGAGGCTGCTATGAGAGGCCAGCAGGAGTAGATATTGGCCCAGCAGACCGAGATTGCTGACAGGCAGACGGACATAGAGATGAGATTTGAGGACCTGTCAGATTTCACGTACTATCCATCCCAGGATGGGATACGGCAGGACCAGCACCAGTCCGTTGAGGTGGAGCAGCCTCATCCTGACGATCCACTAGAGGACAATCTAGAGCATGGAGCTGAGGAGGATGCATACTTAGACAGGGAGCAGGACCCTGTTGACTTCGCTGACGAGGATGCACACGAGTATTCAACCATTCACAGGCACCAGTTGGTCTTCACTTCTTATCAGCGGGCCAACATACCCTTATTCGAGGGCACAGGTCCACCAGATGATGCTAAGCAGTGGCTGAAGAGAGTAATGAAGGTGCTCAGGACGATTCATGCGCCACGAAACACGTGGCTATCTTTCATAGAATATTCACTGACAGACTTCGCCGAGCGATGGTGGGAGGTCGTAGTGTCCGAGTTAGGCCGAGAGCCTACTTGGAACGATTTCGAGACGAGGTTCAGAGCCCACTTCTTTTCTGCGAAGTGGAAGGAGTCCCAGCGCCGACTGTTTGCAGAGCTTTGTCAGGGACATATGACAGTCAGGGATTACTTTATCAGATACACAGAGTTGTCGCGACATACACGAGCAGCTGGCGCATTTCCAGAGGAGAATCTGGAAAAGTTGTTTGGTGGCATGCGAGAGGAAGTACAGGAGCAGCTGGCTGGACTGCATATCACATCTATCTCCGAGGCTACCGATGCAGCGGAGAAGTTCGAGGACATTAGAGGGAGACGTTTCGGGAGCTCGTCTGGAGCACCGCCTAGACCGCGGCGATCTTTTGGACCGATACGTCGACTGTTTCAGCAGCAGAAGTCAGCTAGACGGTTCCGACCTACAGGTTCGACGTTCTCTGGCAGTGCTCGCCCTTCTCCATTGACTACTTTAGGAGGAGCACTTACCGGACGGGGCACAGAGTCCGCTCGACCATCTGGGTCGCAGCGAGCAGATAGACCACCTGCAGGACCAGTTCGGAGCACGTACACAGCTACTCCACCTACCAGACCAGTCCGGTGTTACCGATGTCACGAGTGGGGACATTACCGAGCACAGTGCCCACAGACTTCTGGCGAGCCGCGGCCACAACCTTCACAGTCACAACCTCGGACACATCGTTCAGGGAGTTTCCGTGGCAGGAACTCCAACTTTAGGTGACAGCAGCAGAGACAGACGCAGAGTGTGGCAGGTTCCAGTGCTGCACCAGCCAGGCAGGGGCAGATACACGCAGTTACTGAAGAGCAGGCACGTTCAACCGCTACCATGGTGAAAGGTATGGTCTCAGTCTTGGGCCGACCTTTCCATGTTCTATTTGATTCTGGCGCGACACATTCTTTCCTTGCTTCGAGGTTGCTTGTTTCTTTAGATAGAATTGCAGAGATGCTATCGTCTCCATATCACATCCGAGGGCCAGGTGGCCAGTTATTTATCATTTCTCTGATAGTCAGGCACTTGCCCATACTGATTGGCGGTCACGAGATGATCGCAGATTGTCTACTTATGCAGCTTGATGAGTTCGACTTGATTTTGGGCATGGATTGGCTATATACTCATCATGCACTAGTTGATTGTTTTAGGAAGACAGTTGTCTTCAGGATTCCAGATTTACCGGATTTCACCTTTGAGGGTACTATACACGACTCCACCATGGAGTACATTTCAGTGTTGCGAGCCCAAGGACTTGTTGATCAGGGTTGCGATTCCTACCTTGCATTTGTTTGGGAGGTGTCTGATCAGGAGCCGATGATACAGGACATCCGAGTAGTATCAGAATATCCAGATGCCTTTCCTGACGAGCTACCAAGATTACCTCCTGAGAGAGAGATCGAGTTCAAGATCACATTGTTGCCAGATACACAACCGATCTCTATGGCACCATATCGCATGGCACCAGCCAAGTTGAGGGAGCTGAAGGTACAGTTGCAGGAGTTACTTGATTTGGGATTCGTGAGGCCGAGCACTTCACCTTGGGGTGCTCCGGTTCTATTTTTCAAGAATAAGGATGGATCCATGAGATTATGTATTGACTACAGGAAACTGAATAAGAGAACGGTGAAGAACCGTTATCCTTTGCCACGTATCGATGATTTGTTCGACCAACTCCAGGGATCTTCAGTTTTCTCGAAGATCGATCTTTGCTCAGGCTACCATCAACTGAGGATTCGCGAGTCGGATATTCCGAAGACAGCCTTCAGGACACGCTATGGACACTACGAGTTTGTGGTGATGTCGTTTGGGCTCACCAATGCACATGCGGCTTTCATGGATATGATGGACCGTATCTTCCGTCCTTACCTGGACAAGTTTGGTGTGGTATTCATCGATGATGTGCTCATCTACTCACGGAATGAATGAGATCATGCGAATGATCTACAGATTGTTTTGGATACATTGAGGGAGCACAAGCTATATGCCAAGCTGAGCAAGTGTGAGTTCTGATTATCCCAGGTCTCATTTTTGGGGCTCGTCATTTCTGGAGCAGGTATCACGGTTGATCCTGCGAAGATTGATGCAGCTATGTCTTGGGAGCAACCCAAGACAGTTACTCAGATTCGGAGCTTCCTCGGATTAGCAGGTTATTACAGACGCTTCGTCAGCTGATTTTCACGCATCGTCCGTACATTGACACGATTGACGCTGAAAGGAGTTCCATTTATTTGGGACGATTCATGTGAGCAGGCCTTCCAGACACTGAAGGAGAGGTTGACTACAACGTCTATTCTCACTCTTCCTTCAGGCACTCAAGACTATGCAGTCTACACAGATGCATCTGGAGAAGGTCTAAGAGCAGTGTTGATGCAAAGAGGACAGGTGATTGCTTACGCATCACGACAGTTGAGACCGCAGGAGCGAAACTACCCCACACATGACTTGGAGTTGGTGGCAGTTGTCTTCGCCTTGAAGATCTGGCGCCACTATCTATATGGGGTGAACTTCGAGATTTTCACAGACCACAAGAGTCTGAAGTACATCTTTGATTAGAAGGAGCTGAACATGAGGCAGCGCAGATGGCTCGAGCTGCTGAAGGATTATGATTGCACGATCTCTTACCATCCTGGTAAGGGAAACGTGGTGGCTGATGCACTTAGCAGGAGAGCGCATGCTGATGGTACGACGAACTGGCTATATACATGGGATACGCTTGCCGCTTTGACCGATTGGCATCCTCAGGAGAGCGCATCCATTTCTACCGCCGTGCCTCCTCGATATAGCAGCCTTTGGGATCGTATTGTAGAAGGCCAGAAGACCGATCCTTGAATCCGAGATAGATACATGCACGCCGTCAAGGACGAATTTGATGACTTTGTTGCGATGGAGTCTATTTTATGGAAGGCAGGACGGGTAGTTGTACCCAATCATTAGCAACTACGCAGAGATATTCTTGATGAAGCACACAGTTCACGGTTATCTATCCATTCAGGCAGCACGAAGATGTACCGTGATTTGCGTCGACATTTCTGGTGGGATGGAATGAAGCGCGATGTGGCGCTACATGTTAGAAGATGCATGACCTGTCAGATGGTCAAGGCTGAGCACAGGAGACCGCCAGGATTATTGCAGTCTCTCCCCATTCCCGAGTGGAAGTGGGAGAGCATTTCTATGGATTTTGTCACAGGTCTGCCGAAGACGCCAGGAGGCCACGATTCTATTTGGGTCATCGTTGATAGGTTGACCAAGTCAGCCCATTTCATACCTGTCAACACGACTTACACTCCATCCAGATTGGTCAAGCTCTATGTGCAGAACATTATCAGGCTGCATGGTATACCACGAGAGGCGGTGTCTGACAGAGATTCGAGATTTACATCTCACTATTGGCATTAGTTCATGTCAGCACTACAGACAGAGCTGAAGATGAGTTCTGCTTATCATCTGCAGACAGACGGGCAGAGTGAGCGCACCATTCAGACGCTTGAGGATCTATTTCGCGCATGCACTTTGGAGTGGAAAGGGTCCTGGAAGGACCATTTGCCTTTGGTGGAATTCACGTACAACAACAACTATCACTCCAGTATTGCCATGGCACCATTTGAAGCCCTATATGGGCGGAGATGTCTCACACCTCTCAGTTGGCGGGAGGTAGGTGATCATGCTCTCTATTCCTTGGATCTCTTGGAGGAGACCGCGAGAGCTGTTGACCTTACGAGACGGAGGCTTCTGACGGCACAGAGCCCCCAGAAGAGTTATGCAGACCGTCGGAGGAGAGACTTAGAGTTTCAGGTAATCTAATTATTTTCTCCTCATCCACTCAATTATGATATATATGTGTTCAACTTAATCTCATACTAATGACATTCCTATAAATTATAGGTTGGAGATTGGGTATTTCTTCGTGTATCTCCCACGAAGGGAGTGCAGAGATTAGGTGTTGGTGGCAAGTTGGCGCCACGATATGTTGGACCGTTCGAGATTCTTGCTCGAGTGGGGAAAGTGGCCTACCGAGTAGCCCTTCCTCCACATCTTTCAGCTATCCATGATGTCTTTCATATATCCAACCTAAGGAAGTATGTGCACGACCCTCGGCACATCATCAATTATGAGAATCTAGACGTGGAGCCAGATCTGACTTATGAAGAGAAGCCAATCCAGATACTTGATCGTGTTGTGAAGAAGCTTCGCAGCAAAGAGATTCCATTGGTCAAGATTTTGTGGCATCGTCACGGAGTCGAAGAAGCGACGTGGGAGACCGAAGCCGACATGCGGGCACGATACCCACAGCTTTTCTGAAAAAATAATTGAAACAAGCTTTGGTAATTAAATATATGTTAAAATATATGGCTTGTTTTCTCTTTGAAGTTTTTATGGGTTCAAAACCCTTTGAGGTTTTTATGGACATATGAAATTCAAACAAGACACCTAATGACCTTAACCAGAGTTTCGAGGACGAGACTCCTTTGATATTTTTATAATTGTAACATCCATATTCTAACAAACCTGAACTCGTCCGATTTTGGGTCCAATGAACCCAAAAACATTGTCGGTCATACTTAACAACCTAAAACGACCAATTGATCAAGAATCAAAAGTACGTTCGGGCAAAATCGAGCAAACATCGGTCGCTTCGTACTGCCGTCGCGAAAAGTCGCGACGCAAATTCGGAAACCACGAAATGAACCGAGACCGTCATTAGATCCGAATTCGACGAAACAAGACCAACAGAATCGACCGTTCGTCAATCGGAGGTCATTTGATATTTTTAGTTTGCAAAATTTAAACCCAAACCGAAACCGTATCTCGAAAATTTCAGGCGTTCAAAACCCGATCGGAAGTATATCAATATTATACTCATATTGATCGTCGTTCCCATACGGTCAAAACGAGACGTTGCGTGTCCAAATCCGAAACCCGATGCACAAATACGGTCCACTTTAAGAATGATAAATAAAATGTGTTTTCTTTTGTTTTTTTAAAAAATCTTTTTGTACAGACTGTACAGGACGGCAGTTGGAAATGTTGGAAATTCTCTTTCTCCACTTAGCTTCCCTTATCATTCCACTTGTCAACCTAACCTTTTCCTTTTTCCTTATAAATAACACCACACACTTTCTAAACTACTCCCATTTCCAGCCGAGATTTTCCTTTCCCTTGCCAATACTCCTCACAATTTCAACAAGTAGTTTCCCTTCTCCTTCAGATTTTTCGGGAGCAGCTCCAGCTCCAGTCCCTCTTCTTCCTTGGGGGTATTGCTGTCCAACCATCAAAGGGAGTGCTGCTGCATCCTTCCTTCAAGCAGCAGGAGGAGCCTAAGATACATCTAGAAGGCTTCCACACCCAGTTGCAGCTCCTCATCAAAGGCCTGCTGCTCCCACACTTCTTGTTGCATGAATGCAATTGGATCTTCCTAACATTGGAAATTTTCTAAGGTACAATCCTAATCCCTCCTATTGCTGCCATGCATGTAGTTTCACAAAATAAAAATTTGATTCTCTCTTGATACCTTCTCTTCATAATACCTCTTAGTTTTGGTTAATTTATCTTACAGAGAATATTAAATTTCTAGCATTAATTTTTTTTCAAAATCTGTGTGCTGTTAGGTTATATCGTGGCATCCAGGAGGTTAGATAAAGAACCTTCGCTATTATATTTTTTTAGCCGTATAAAATGAAAGAAAAGTAGGAAAAGACAATTTTATAATAATTACATTTTGTCTGTTCTGGTCATTTATTCAATGGCTTGTGAAATATCCAAGATCTTTCTCCCTTAAGTATAAGAAAGGAGAAATACTTCTGTAGGCTTCAAAAGCCATAGGGCATTAGGATATTTAGATTTTTTTACATTACTACTCCCTGGTGTGTGTGTGTATATATATAACCAATTAATCACAAATCTCATGGAATTGATTATTAAATATGCGTTGAACTAAATATATGGGCTCATAATCTTAGCAAAAGGTGGACTTCCATTAAGTGTTCTGTACCAGTAATATTATTGTTATGAATAGGTGCAGAAGAAAGTTTACCTAAACATTGGTATAGGTGCAAAAGAAAGACCAGCTTTCAATAATGCAATTGTTGATAAACGGAGCATGTGATTGATATCATATTAAGAAACATTTAAAAAAATGGTTGCATTTATTGCCTAGTCAATACTTGTAATCTAAGCTAACAATATCCAAACTGTACCATTGTCATGAGACCATTAAGGTTATTATTTAAGTTATATACCGGTTACAATTGTTAAAGTAAATAACCAGGTTCTGGACATCATAATTGTTCTGCTTTAGGATTCATATTGGTGAAATTTTACACTATCTTGGATGCATTACTTTCACACAAGGCCAAAACTTCTCTAGCGCTAGAAACATCTCTGGAATACAATTTTAAAGTGTTGTCAGTTGCCATCAGTTACGCATGACCTCTACTTCTTTCATAAAGAGATAAACTGAAAGTAACTGAATTATCTGCCTTTGAGGTACCTTCTTAGTAGGCTAATGTGCTGGAGATCACCATCTCCACTCTCTCTTTAGAAGTCTCGTCTTGTATTATCCAAGGAACTAATACAAGTACTTTTCATGCATCCTATTTGTATTAATATAAAAATAATTTGTACACTTTCTCTCGGTGTGTGAGAGCTACATGAACAAGGATACATAAACATACATCAAACATACGCTTAATAGATGTATTAATTAATTAAAAAAAATTTTCTTCATCATCCAATTAAACTCATATTAGCATTAATCTCGTGACCTTAAATAAAAGATTGAGTTACAAATATTAATACTCTTCTTTTATGAAATTGGTAAATGATTTCCAAGATTGTAGATTAAGAGAGCTAGATCTGTATCAAAATATTAATACTCTTCTTTTATGAAGTTGGTAAATGATTTCCATGATTGTAGATTAAGAGAGCTAGATCTGTATCAAATATTAATACTCTTCTTTTATGAAGTTGGTAAATGATTTCCAAGATTGTAGATTAAGAGAGCTAGATCTCTATTACTAATCTCAAAAAGGGAATTGAGAAGGAAAGTAGACAAGCAAATGAAAATTGATTGTGAGTCGGTAATGCCTTATAAATTATAGCGCCGGTCAGGGTGACCTTTACACCTGACCGTGCGAGGGCGCGGTGACCCTCAACTGGGCGGGAGAATAGGAAGCCCAGTTCGGGGAGCGACCGCCAAGTGCGCGGTCTAGGATCCCAGTCCTTTTTCGGTTTTTACGCGAGCTCGCAGTGTTTTACTGCCTCGTTGGGATCCCGACTTTAGACCAGTTACGCTGACCCTCTGTTTAGGATACCCAGGCGGGGATCCTTGGTTTTCAGTTTTACGTACGAGCTCGGTTGACCATTACAGGTCGGGCTGTTTTTCTAGAGTGACTTTTCCGGGAAGTCCCTCTCACCCGTCTCAGTGGCGTAGTTTGGGAGTAGACCTATCCCTCTATTGGACCGTCCTTCCAATTAGGGGTGAGACGAAAGAGCCCTTTTGTTGGCTTCTTCACCGCTTGAGTTTTTCTTCGCCAATAGACTTGGCAATTCTATATCCAGATCATCTATATCTATATCCACATCATCTAGAGTTACATATGATACAGTTGCACTTGAGGTTGAATGGATTACAATCAAAGTTGAGTAAATGAAAGTAACTACAATCTGAATCGAAATCTCATTAAGCTAGTGGACGTGTTGGGAACTTAGTTAGGATGCATTATACAACACCGCATGCCTACGGAGGCACCCCAACCCTAAGACATTCCTAAGTCTTAGAGTCATAGTGTGAGGTTTCGCAAGAACCAAGACCACAGACTATCAACTAGACTTAAGAACTTAATAAATCATTATATCTGCTCATCTCACCTTTCCCATCA